>JAODAL010035978.1:0-42287 GCA_025379985.1 Phyllomedusa bahiana
CAAAAAACCCGGCCTGTTAAACTGAGAAATAAAGCGATCCACATTACTTTAAAGCCAAATGCATTTGTCTGTAATGACTCCCCCCCGCGTCTAAGGTCCACCAAGAATGACCTGGCTGTTGGCAGCAACACCTCTAAGGCGTGGCGAGCAAGCTCGGGCCATTCATCCATATTGGATACCCAGAAGTCAATTGGGTCCGGAACACATCCAAAAACATCGGTGTTGAGACTCAGATAGTCGTGCACCATGATCTTAAGCTGGTCTCTGTGTGTTGTATGTGTGCCCTGCATTACATGCGTTGGGAAGGTGGTAAATAAAGATTTCCAGAGGTCACCCCATAGGCTTCTGCCACATTGCCTGCTGCTGCTGCCGCTACGGCTACGTGGCACGCTACTGCTGTCACGTCGCTGAGGTTGTTCCACCGTGACATTTGAAGAACAAGAAGCAGATGCAACAGATGTCTCCCGTTGATCAATCAGCAAGGTCTTCATTTCCTGCTTTTTAAACTTTTCATTTGGGGTTGGGGGGAAGGAAAGTGCTGAGTTTTTGTTTGTACTGGGGATCGGGAGGGTGGCCACCCAGTAACTGTTGTTCATTTTGATGGCCTTAATGCGAGGTCAGTTGAGGAAATGGAGCATCCAAGCACTCATGTGAGAGAGGGAGCCTTGATTTCCAACCTCTGGTCGAGGGGCACTAGCAAACTGATCTTTTCCTCATCTTCCTCCTCCGCCTCAAATTCGCGCCAACCTCTTTCCAAGGCAGGGACGTCGGTAACGTCGGTGTCTAGGAATTCCTCCTCCTCCTCCTCCGCTGCCTCCGGCACAGCTTCAACACTGCCCTGACTTGCCTGAGATGATGCACCCTGAGAGCTGATACGCCACCTTGCACTAGCCCTGGACCCCGAACCACTGCCTAATGAAGACCGATGAAATTGTGAACTGTCGGGCCTTGTGGATTTGACGGAGAGAAAGGTTTCCGTGTCCCGCATCTGTGTCCGTCTCCTCCTCCGTCGCTGGGCGGGACCTGTTGTTTCAGAGTTCCAACGATCGTTCCAGAACTAAGATCACCACAATGCTCATGCTGACAAGGGCATTGTCCGCACTGCCATTTTGGTGGCTTCTTCAAAACTGGCAAGGATGGTGCAGAGCTCTTTCACCTGCCTCCACTCTCGGTGGCTCAACACCCCGAGGTCCGCACCGCTGCTTGTCAGGCCATGTGTCACTTCGTACTGCGTAATGGCATTGCGCTGCTGCCACAATCGCTGGAGCCATTTTGGACGGTGGATTTCAAGGTTGTTGCCATTCAACAATGAGAACGGTTGACGGGGAGGCCCATGACGCTGCAACCAGCCAGGCGGGACGAAGCAGGGTGCGAACGGCGGAAGTGCGAACTTAGACTTCGAGCCTTCCTTAGCAGCAGTCCAGACCCGGGTACCCTCTTTAAAAATTTTCTGGACGACAAGGTTCATAACATGTGCCAGGCAGGGATGTGCTCCAGCCTACCGATCTTATGGGGGGGCCAGCAGATTTCCCCCGTTATCGCACACCCCCAAAGGGTTTTCTTGGCACCCAGCCAGTGCTGGGTTCCCTCTTTTACGGAGAGCCGTCCACAGCTCCTGACCTGTGTGGGGACGGTCTCCAAGACAGATTAATTTCAACACGGCCTGAACCCTGCACCATCCCTGCGGTTTTGAAGAGCGTGCGCCGAGCCTGAGAGCCACCGTCACCCCCAGAGAAAATCCACCCAGCTCACCCAGTGAAACTGTCACAGAGATTTTAGTGGCCTTGGCCGTGCTTACTAGTCCATGTGTCGGTGGTCAGATGGACTTTTCCGGCCCACAGATGCAGACAACGCGCTTGAAATTTTTTGATGACCGTGGCTGGCCAGGGCAGGACGGCTTTTCTGGCAAAGAAAAGCCTGCCGGCAATCCCGGTATTGGGGCAGGCAACGGCCATGACGTGGCAGAACCCATCTGTGCCACCAGACGGAAAGGCAACATTTTCAAGCCAAAATCCTGGGAATGCCGACATTCAGGCTTTGGCTTTGGGATGGTTTGGGTTTAAAATTTTCTTCTGCTCCCAAACCTGGAAGACAGAAGGGGCTGTGCGCTAGACTGGCCACTGTACGGCGTGCAGGTCGTGAAACTGGCGGAAGGAGAAGGGGTAGGGAGGGTCTCTTTGGGGGTGCTGGTGGTACTCGGGCGACGGTGGGAGGTTCTGAAGCGGAGGCTGATCCCTGATCATGACCCCTGAGAGACCCGGGGACTGAGGAACGCTTGGTGGTGGCGGAGAAGGAGGCGGAGACAGAGGGTGTTTACAGTGGGTTTGGGGGCCCGGGGTCGGTCTGCCTTTTTTGGCCAAGTTTTTGCCTCCATTTCAACTCATGCATTCGCTGCATGTGACTAGACATGTTGGTGTGGTTAACCACCTATGGTTCTTGCCCACACTTATGCGTTTATGGCAAAGGCGGCATATGACATCTCTGGGTGAATCAGAGGCTTGCTCAAAGAAGGCCCAGGCTTGAGAGGTCCTGGACCTTTTTGACGGCGATAAGCGAGGAGCGGGGTCTGCGCTGACTGTGGCTGGCGGAATCATATCACCGGACTTCTGCGACTGCCCTCTCCCTTTTTGAGGCGGAACCTGTACTGACACTACCCCATCGTCTTCCTCCTCGTCCAGTGATGAAGCGCTCGCAAGCAAATTCTGCTGAAAAGACCACGTTGGATCCGCAATGTCGTCGTCATCATCATCATCATCAACACAGGTGACTTTGTCGTCCTGACATTCTGCATCCAGGAGCTGCGGGCTACAAGCAAGAAGGACTGCAAGGCGTTGCCGACCGCCCGGGATTTTTGCCGATTGACCGGCTTTCTTCTCCTCCTCTGATGGCATCAGTAACTGGGCGTCAGAGCAGAGAAAATCAAGGACAGATTGGCGACGCTGTTCATTACTGAGATTCACAGGGCCCTGACCCAGCGATGACAGGCCTGATGGTCCTGCAACCGACGATCCGCTGGCATGCGTGTTGTCGCCAGCACTGGAAGGAGCACCTTCTCTCGTACCTCTACCTCCATATCCTACCCCCCTCTTTGCTCGCTTACCACCTGCATTTCGCTCCATGTTCAGAAATATAAAAATTTGAGAAGGTATGGAAGAGTTTTGGGAAGTCTCTTATTAAAAGACGGCAAATCACAGCTATTCTCAAATCCCTCAAATCAAAACAAAATTTCTGTATTCACATTTAACTGCAAAGTAGATCTATCAACAAAGCTGGCCTGTGCCAAAGTGAAAAAACACGTATCTGAAATGTATTCGGATAATACAAGGTATTTTTGGCACCTTTCAATTCACCTGTGGTGACTACAAAATTGCTGTATTCAAATTTAAGTGCAAGGTGCCTCAATGAACAAAGCTGTAGTGCGCCAAAGAGAAAAAACACGTATCTGTAATGTATTCGGATAATAAAAGGTATTTTTTGGCACCTATCAATTCACCTGTGGTGACTACAAAATTGCTGTATTAAAATTTAACTGCAAAGTAGATCTATCAACAAAGCTGGCCTGCGCCAAAGTGAAAAAACACGTATCTGTAATGTATTCGGATAACAAAAGGTACTTTGGCACCTTCAATTCACCTGTGGTGACTACAAAATTGCTGTATTCACATTTAAGTGCAAGGTGCCTCAATGAACAAAGCTGTAGTGCGCCAAAGTGAAAAAACACGTATCTGTAATGTATTCGGATAATAAAAGGTATTTTTTGGCACCTATCAATTCACCTGTTGTAACTACACAATTGCTGGATTCAAATTTAACTGCAAGGTGGCTCTATCAACAATTCTGGACTGGGCAAAAGTGCAAAAAACACGTATCTGTAATATATTCGGATAGTAAAAGGTATTTTTGGCACCTTTCAATTCAACTGTGGTGACTACAAAATTGCTGTATTCACATTTAAGTGCACGGTGCCTCAATGAACAAAGCTGTAGTGCGCCAAAGTGAAAAAAAACGTATCTGTAATGTATTCGGATAATAAAAGGTATTTTTGGCCCCTTTCAATTCACCTGTGGTGACTACAAAATTGCTGTATTCAAATTTAACTGCAAAGTAGATCTATCAACAAAGCTGGCCTGCGCCAAAGTGAAAAACACGTATCTGAAATGTATTCGTATAATACAAGGTATTTTTGGCACCTTTCAATTCACCTGTGGTGACTACAAAATTGCTGTATTCACATTTAAGTGCAAGGTGCCTCAATGAACAAAGCTGTAGTGCGCCAAAGTGAAAAAACACGTATCTGTAATGTTTTCGGATAATAAAAGGTATTTTTTGGCACCTATCAATTCACCTGTGGTAACTACACAATTGCTGGATTAAAATTTAACTGCAAGGTGGCTCTATCAACAAAGCTGGCCTGCGCTAAAGTGAAAAAACACGTATCTGAAATGTATTCGGATAATACAAGGGGCGACATGTATGAATTCGAATGCTTACTTTTTTTTTACTTGCCGCCGACACTCCAGTTCTCCAGAGTGTAGAATACGACAGTATGAAGATTTTTGGCGCATTACGTAGAGCTTACTGCGCCAATCTTTGTATGGGCATAGAGTGTAATGCGCCAAACTTGGCGCACTAAGCTCTATGTAATGCGCCAAAAATCTGTCGTATTCTACACTCTCAGAATCTCATAATCCGAGCATTGAAACATTAAGATGGCGACATGTATGAATTCGAATGCGTACTGTTTTTTTTTTTTACTTGGCGCCGACACCACAGTTCTAAATAGATATAGAAGAGTGTAGAATACGACAGATTTTTGGCGGCATTACATATAGCTTATTGGGCCGAGTTTGGGGGATTACACACTAAGCCCGTACAAAGTTTTGCGCAGTAAGCTCTATGTAATGCGCCAAAAATCTTCATACTGTTGTATTCTACACTCTGGAGAACTGGAGTGTCGGCGCCAAGTAAAAAAAAAGTACGCATTCGAATTCATACATGTCGCCCAAGGTATTTTTGGCACCGTTCAATTCACCTGTGGTGACTACAAAATTGCTGGATTCCCATTTAAGTGCAAAGTGCCTCAATGAACAAAGCTGTAGAGCGGCAAAGTCAAAAAACACGTATCTGTAATGTATTCGGATAATAAAAGGTATTTTTTGGCACCTAGCAAGTCACCAGTGGTAACGACACAATTTCTGGATTAAAATTTAACTGCAAGATGGCTCTAGCAACAAATCTGGACTGGGCAAAAGTGCAAAAAACACGTATCTGTAATGTATTCGGATAATAAAAGGTATTTTTGGCAACTTTCAATTCACCTGTGGTGACTACAAAATTGCTGTATTCACATTTAAGTGCAAGGTGCCTCAATGAACAAAGCTGTAGTGCGCCAAAGTAAAAAACACGTATCTCTAATGTATTTGGATAATAAAAGGTATTTTTTGGTACCTATCAATTCACCTGTGGCGACTATAAAATTGCTGTATTCAAATTTAACTGCAAAGTAGATCTATCAACAAAGCTGGCCTGCGCCAAAGTGAAAAAACACGTATCTGAAATGTATTCGGATAATACAAGGTATTTTTGGCACCTTTCAATTCACCTGTGGTGACTACAAAATTGCTATATTCACATTTAAGTGCAAGGTGCCTCAATGAACAAAGCTGTAGTGCGCCAAAGTCAAAAAACATGTATCTGTAATGTATTCGGATAATAAAAGGTATTTTTTGGCACCTATCAATTCACCTGTGGTGACTACAAAATTGCAGTATTCACATTTAAGTGCAAAGTGACTCAATGAACAAATCTGTAGTGCGCCAAAGTCAAAAAACACGTATCTGAACTTTATTCAGATAATACAAGGTATTTTTGGCACCTATCAACCAGTGCTGACTACAAAATTTCTGGCTTCTAATTTAACTGCAAGGTGGATATATCAACAAAGGTGGAATGGGCAAAACTGAAAATGAACACCTATCTGAAATGTATACTGATAATTAAAGTGGAGTTTTGCACCTCACAAAGAGACCTGCAGTTACTAGAAAAGATGTGTATCCTAATATCAGTTCAGGCTGCCCAATATCCAGGAAACATTTCAATAGAAAACTGTTAATAATAAAGCTATTGCAGTGCAATGTCTACACTAAGTCTTGTTGAACTTTATCCAGTATTCTTTATAGAGCTTGTCTGTGTTCGTCCGCGGGCCCCACCCCCACTCCCCCCGTGGCTTTTCAGCGGTAGATGCTCCTTTAAAATTCTCTACTTAACTACATAAAATCTTCCAATCTCTAATCTAACTAAGTTGTAAGGATCATAGCTAACAGTAGAGCTTTCTCTGTGAAGAAATAGAATAATTTCACTGAGCTGGTTGGACAGAGGCAGAGCGCACGTCCTACTGCTATGAGACGCTGAGAGACACTGAGGCTGAACAGGAAGGGCTGTTCTATGTAAAACGAGGTCATGTGATTTTTCCAGCCAATCGCAACCATACACATCCCAGTCATGACGTCGCACACACATCTCACCCTGCTCTATTCTGTGAGCTGATTTGCTGGCTGCCAAAATGACAGGAAGTGCTGAAAATGGCGCGATCTTAATAGATGATGCACAGATTTTAACCTAAATTATCGCATGATCTAAAAATTTCGATCAACATAAAAACGGTGCCGATTTCAACTTTGTCGATAATAATCGCTGAACACTAATAATCTATTACTATCGCGCCATTTTCAGCGGTTCCTGTAATTTTGGCGGCCAGCAAATCAGCTTAGAGCATAGAGCAGGGTGAGCTGAGTGTGCGACGTCATGACTGTGATGTGTATGGTTGTCATTGGCTGGAAAAATCAGATGACCTCGTTTTGCATAGAACAGCCCTTCCTGTTCAGCATCAGTGTGTCAGTGTGTCTCATTAGAGCAGGACATGTGTTAGATCTCTCCTCAATATAGCTCAGCTCAGAGACACAGTTCTCTTTGTTCTCACAGACAACTATGCTTTTAGCTGTGAACATTAGAACATAGGTAGATTAGAGAATTTCAGTTCTTAGTTAGTTAGGCTGAGAAGCATCTAGCGCTGTACAGCCAGGGGGTGGTGGTAGCGGAGGGGGGGGGGAGGGGTGCGGGCGAACACAGAAAGACAGGCAGGCTATTGAAAGGAGAGTGTATATTGTGCAGCCCAGACTCTGCATTGAAAGGACTTTTTCTTACCAGTTTTTGGCCAGCACACCTCTCACCTGAGGGGAAATAGCACCTTTTATTTTGTGCAGCCCAGTTTTGTTCAAAGAACTACCTTGTACTTACATTAGGATACATAACTTTTCCAGTAACTCAGTGTAATTTAAATAGTGGCAAAAACCACCTTTTATTACCCGTAACCACAATTTAATTAGGTTTTTTCACTTTGGCGCAGACCATTTTTTTTTTCAAAGACCCAACTTGTACTTACATTATGATACAGAAATTTGCTAGTAGTTACAGGTGTATTTCATAGGTGCAAAAACCACCTTTTATTATCCGTACATAATTTAATTAGGTGTTTTTCACTTTGGCGCAGGACATTTTATTCTAAGATCCACCTTGTACTTATATTACGATGCAGAAATATGCTAGTAATTGCAGGTGTATTTCAAAGGTGCAAAAACCACCTTTTATTATCCGTACACAATTTAATTAGGGGTTTTTCACTTTGGCGCAGCCCAGTTTTGTTCAAAGACCATCTTGTACTTATATTAGGATACAAAAAATTTGCTAGAAATTGCAGGTGTATTTCAGGGTGCAAAAACCTCCTTTCTTATCCGTATAACATTTAAATAGCTGTATTGCACTTTGATGCGCCCCAGTTTTTTTTAAATAGCCACCTTGTACTTAAATTTGGATACAGAAATTTCATAGTTACTTTTGGTGTATTTCATTGGTGCAAAAACCACCGTTTGTTATCCGTATAACTTTTGAATAGCTGTTATACACGTGATGCGGCCCTAGTTTTTTTCAAATAGCCACGTTGTACGACAATTCTGATAGAAACATTTTCTAGCAACTGTTCTCATTTGTCATTGCTGCAAAAAACGCAATTTCTCATCCGTGTAACTTTTGAATAGTTTTTTTTTGCGCTTGTTGAATCTCACTTTGGGGCAGATAGCGCACTTGTATGATATTTTGTTGAAAACTATAAATTCCTAGTCCTACTGGACAGCTGTAAATCCCTGGGACTGAAGGAAGAACACTATTGATTTTGTCTTACGGTTCTTCCACCAGACTACATTTCACAGGTATTCGCTAGAAACATTTCAGTTTCTAATCCTAGTTGGTTGTAGGAAATTAGAGGGATTTAAGAATAGCTGTGATTTGCGGTCTTTTAATAAGAGACTGTCAAAAACTCTTCCATACCTTCTTAACTTTTTATCTTTCTGAACATGTAGCGAAATGCAGGTGGTAAGCGAGCAAAGAGGGGTGTAGGACATGGAGATAGAGGTATGAGAGAAGGTGCTGCTTCCAGTGCTAGCGACAACACGCAAGCCAGCGGATCGTCGGTTGCAGGACCGTCAGGCCTGTCATCGCTGGGTCAGGACCCTGTGAATCTCAGTAACGAACAGCGTCGACAATCTGTTCTTCAGTGGTTAATGCAGGACAGGTATAGTCCGTGTCCAGTTCAACTAAAATGGTGGTTCAAAGACTCCTTTATCCGCCACTTTTTAATCTGTGGGTCATGCAGGTTAAAGGGCCATGCTGCGGTCCAGGACAGATGTAGTCAATGTCCAGTTCAACTAATATGGTGGTTCAAGACTCCTTTTTCAGGCACTTTTTAAATATGTGGGTCAGACAGGTTTAATGGTCATGCTGTGGCCCATGACAGGTATAGTCAATGTCCAGTTCAACTAAAATGGTGGTTGAAAAACTCGTTTTTCCGTCACTTTTTAAATATGGGGGTCATGCAGGTTTGGGGCTCATGCTGTGGCCCGGACAGGTTATAGCAATGTCCAGTTCAACTAAAATGGTGGTTGAAAAACCTCCTTTTTCCGGCACTTTTTAATCTGTGGGTCAGACAGGTTTAATGGTCATACTGTGGTCCAGGACAGAAATATTCAATGTTCAGTTCAACTTAAATGGTGGTTAAAAACTCCTTTTTCCGGCACTTTTTTAATCTGAAGGTCATGCAGGTTCGGGGCTCATGCTGTGGCCCAAGACATTGATAATCAATGTCCAGTTCAAGTAAAATGATGGTTCAAATAATACTGCCTTCTGGCACTTTTTATTTGTGGGTCATGCAGGTTTAAGGGTCATGCTGTGGTACAAGACAGGGATAATGGTCTGTGACTTTTTTTCTGTGACTTTTATAACATAAGTCTGTTGCCTAAGACGTAGGAAGTATCCACTTTCCTGTTGTGGATGTTAATTCTAGCTTCTCCAGCCCTGTTTGGGTGTAAGAATGAAGGTGTTGTTCCTCTCCCCTAGACTTTAATGGTCATCGGCGATAATCTATTATCGACTATCAGATATCGTCATGATAATTGACGATATCGACTATCGACCCGATGACGATTGCCGACGTAATCGCTCATCACTATCCAAGAGGGTGGAAAGCCAGAAATCATCCCTCTGCTGGATGGTGACTATTCGGCTGTTACTAGCCAGATAAATCAGCATGCTGCGGGCCATGTGCGCATGTGACTCCGAGGGACTCCCTGCCTCCATCTCCACTGTATGCCGCCACGGTGCTTGGGGGTGCTTGGGGGACAGTGGCACAATGACAGAGTGTGAAGGTCACAGCAGAAGCCACAGGCAAAATTTTGTCTTTGGTGTTGAAAAACACCATTTCTTTTACTGACTACAAAAGCAGAAACACACTTAATTAACCTTCAGATATAATTTATGCTACAGGAATCAACAGGAAAAATTTCGTATTTGGCGATGAAAAACACCATTTCTTTTACTGACTACAATAGCACACGCTTAATTAACCCTCGGATATAAATTGCGCAGCAAAAAATTAACTGGTATGTGGCTTGTAAAAACGCTGTTTCTTTTACTGAACACAAAAGCAAAAACAGGCTTAGACAACCCTTGGATATTCAATGTGCTCCACAACTCACCAGATGGCATTAAAATGCAAATGCAGCAGAATTGAACCCACACTGGACTTCAATTACAATACCCCACAAAATCAAAATTAGAACGGAAGAGGAGCAGTCTCTGATAAAAGCTGTGACATCCCCCCAAAAATTGCTGTTAAAAACTAATTTTTTTTGTGTGAGATCTCAGCTACTGCAGCTGCAGCAGCTACAGCACAGAGAGAGGAGTGTGAGCTGCCAGCGTCACGTCCGGACTTATATAGTGCGGGGACGTCACAGAATCCCGCTGGTCTCTGATTGGATTCATCTCTGCATATGTCATTCAGGATGTTCCTTTCTTCCTCCCAGAGTTCTTTGCCCCATGTAACGCCATGTGCTTGCGGCCATTTCATCAATTAAAAACACACTTCGTTCCCGCGAATCACCCCACACGTCGACTTTGTTCAGAATCAAAGTTTTCCAGAAATTCTAAACGAATTCCACTTCGTTAAAATCGATTCGCCCATCTCTAAAAGCGATGAATCTAGTGGGCCCACTGTTGAAATCTGCAAGGGGCCATAAGTATATATTGGTGGTGATAGACTATGCCACCTGTTATCCAGAGGCTGTTCCCTTACAAATACTTCATCTAAAAGTATTGCAAATGAACTCTTCTACATGTTATCCCGGACCAGTATACCAAAAGAGATACTGACTGACCAAGGAACCCCTTTTATATCAAGGGTTATGCAAGTTATTAAATATCAAACATCTGCACACATCTGTATAAACACCCATAAACAGATGACCTTGTTGAAAGCTTCAGTAAGACATTAAAGAGTATGTTAAAGAAGGTGGTTAGTAATGATGGGAAGGACTGGAACTGTCTTCTGCCATACTTAATGTTCTCAGTCCAAGAAGTTCCACAGTCATCCACAGGTTTCTCCCTGTTTGAGCTGGCCTATGGTAGACATCCACGGGGCCTTCTAGATATAGCCAAAGAAACCTGGAAGCACGAGTCCACCCCCTACAAGAGTGTTATCGAACATTTCCCTTATGCATGACCGTATTGCTGCAGTCATGTCTATCATTAGGGAACATTTACAGCAGGCCCAGGAAGCCCAGAGCCAGGTGTATAACAAGTCCACCCAGGTGAGGATCTTCAACCCGGGTGATCGAGTGCTAGTGTTAGTACCCACATTAGAAAGTAAATTTCTGGTGAAATGGCAAGGACCTTATGAAATAATTGAAAAGGTGAGGGAGGTAAATTATAAAGTCTACCAGCTGGGCAAAAGAAAACCAGAACAGCTTTATCATTCAAATTTAATTAAACCTTTTAAAGATAGGGACACCCTGACAGTTGTAAGTACCCCCCAGATTGTTGTTTCAGAGGTGTGTATATCAGAGTCCCTGTCCAAGTCCCAGAACCAAGAGACCCTGAAATTCATACAGCGAAATAAGGATGTCTTCTCTGAGTTAACAGGGTGCACGAACGTTAAAGAGCATGACATTGTCACTCACTAAACCGGGAGTAAAGGTTCATCTGAAACCGCACCGGGTTCCAGAAGCTCGTAGACAGGCCATATCAGAGGGGGTCAAGCAAATGTTGGACCTCGGAGCAATTGATGAGTAGAGAAGTGAGTGGTCCAGCCCTATTGTGCTGATACCAAAGCCTGATAGCTCATTACGCTTCTGTAATGACTTCAGGAAGCTAAATGAGGTCTCAAAGTTTGATGCGTACCCAATGCCAAGAGTGGACGAGTTGATTGAGAGGCTAGGTCAGGCCAGATACTTCTCTACTGTAGAACTTACTAAAGGTTACTGGCAGATTCTTCTTACCAATAGGGCCAAAAAGAAGACCGCTTTTTCCACACTAGATGGTCTGTCTCAGTATGTCTGCTTACCATTTGGTTTGCATGAGCCTCCAGCAACCTGCCAGAAGTTAATGGATATTCTTCTCAAGCCCCATCGTCGTTATGCATCAACGTATCTCGATGACATAATCTTTAGCGGGGACTGGAACACCCATTTATCTAAGGTACAGGTTGTTATTAATTCTCTGAGAGAAGCAGGGCTGCGGGCCCACTCATCTCTGCCCCGTTCCTGCTGCGCCCGGGGAGCGTTGCACCGCGGTCCGCGGGTGCGCTCGCTCCCACGGGCGCATGGACTTACCTGACCACGCTCCTGCTGCTTCTCTCCTGACTGCCGGCCAGTGCAGCGCGCCGGTAATTGGGGTTGCCGGCCGCTGACTCTATATAAGGGCTCCACCTCTTCCTGGACTCTGCCGCATCCATAGTGCCCTTACCCTATGCGAGGAAGCCTCCTTTATGTTCCAGTTGCCAGTTCTGTGTACCAGTCCCTCCGGCTTACGTTTCTTGACCAGGAACCTTTGCTGCCTGCCCTGACCTCTTGGCCTGTTCCCGACTACGAGTTTGCCTGTCGATTTGGTACTTCATTGCACCTCGGCTACCACCGCAAGCAAGTCCCATCAGGGGTAGAGACCTGGTGGAATCCCACCGCAGCAGGTCCATCTCGCTTTGCGGCGGGCTCTGGTGAAAACCGGGACCCACTTAGACTCCGCTCCCTGGTACAGATATCCCCACCGCTTGCTGTGACCCAACGGATCCACTACCTAGGTTCGATACACTATGGATGATGTTGTCTTGAAATATAAGCACCGCTATTTTGGGGGATTATTTTGAGAGATAGAATCGTTGTGCATCTAGTTTAGGTGTTTCATTTGGAACAACTTTTCTATCTGCTATATTGTTTTTAATAAACATAGATTTTTTTTTTCTATGGTGATTCTAAGGGACTATTAGGGTCTCTGGATAGGGGCTGCACTTCTTGGGGTGATTACTCTGTCTAGGTAGGGTTTTGAATCCTTAGGGATTTTGCAGGTTAATTTTTAGTCTGTCTATATCCTTTTTTTTTAAAGTGATCTACTAAAAGTTAATTTTTTTAATGGGAGTAATTTTTTCTGTAGTAATCTTAAAATATTAGACAAATCCCTTGGTCTTCACTATGTGATATGACTCTGATATTTTGCCTGCACATCCACCTCTTGGCTTTGGAATTAATGGAGGGACTTTATTTCATAATCTTCCAAGTGTCATGGCTGTAACGTTTCAAGGCTTTATTAAGGCAAACATAGGAGTACATGTAATAAGGGAAGCACTTGAAACACGGATAGGAAAGTGGATCCTTGGGACCACGGAGGCCGACTCCACCTACCGCAGTCAGGGAAGTATGGCCGAGGACTCTGCCAGGAGGGACTGCAGAGGAACACAGGACTCCGCCAGGAGGGACAGCACAGGAACACAGGACTCCGCCAGGAGGGATAGCACAGGAACACAGGACTCTGCCAGGAGGTACTGCACAGGAACACAGGTCTCCACCAGGAAGCACTGCACAGGAACTTCCCAGGAACACGGCAAGGACAGGAATCAGGGGACTTGAGGCAGTGAACCAGGCCTTGGCCCAGCAACATCAATACTCAGGCACAGACTGTTGGCAGGAAGTGCCTTTTATAGGAGTCAGCAGAAGAGGAAGTGCTGCACCTGTCCCAGCTCATTTGGAGAAGTTAACTGTTGCAGCGCTGAAGCGCATTACCAAACTCCAACCACCAAGATCAAACACACAGTTGCAGGTAGGCAGGAGGCAGGGGAATTTGCAGATTGTGACAATGATTCAGTTTGCCAATTTCCTTGGCTGACAGACCGCTATCAATAAGCCGGATGATGCTACTTTTCTTGGGAAATCTTCCTGTCTGCTCCTTGATTCGAACTAATGCTTGGGAATCAACCTAATAACTGAGCTATTAGTGAATGTAAGAAGAGGTTGTAATTTGTAGTGTATGAGAAGAAAAAGATTGTTCCACCACCAAGAGCAAAACAGTAACACTGCAGGGGTGGAAAACCGGGGTAGCAGACATAACAGCTGCTACCATGACTGCTACCACAGTAGTTCTGCCCCTGGGCCCAGCTAAAAATGAATGTAACTGTAGTTCACTGCTGACGGGGACACCGCCACCCCCTGCCTCTAAACTCCCGGGCCCTCTGTCCCAAGCATTCAGAGGCAAATGTCAGACTGCTCTGCTCTGCTAATCTACCTGGTAAACCTCAGGACTTAAGCCTTAAGCTAATCAAGCACCAACCAGTGAGGACGTGGGCATCGCAATGACATCACATTATTGTGTTGCCCACGCCGGGCATAGAGGCTGACCGGTCAGCTGCTTTGTCACATTGTGGGAGTGTGGAGAGAGGTAAGTAAGTTATTTCTTTCTTTTTTTAAACACTTATGGAGCCTAAACCCTGTTAGCTATATAGCCCCTATAACCTCCCTAAATCCTGCCTGCCTACCTATATGGGCCCCAATAACCTCCCTAAACCATGCCTACCTAACTGTATGGGCCCCTATAACCACCTCAAACCCTGCCTATCTATAAGGGCCCCTATAACACCCTAAACCCATGGCCCATATACCCTACCTAAACCCTACCTACCTATATTGGCCCTCTAAAATTCTTAGACCCAGCCTGCCTATCTATATGGTCCCTATAGCTATCTAAACCCTGCCTGTCTATATGGGGCACCATTTAGCCTACCTAAAACCTGTCTACCTATTTGGACCCCACCTATAGCCTACTTACCTATGTGGGCTCCACCTATAGCCTTTCTACCTAGCTATCTGGGTCCCACCTATAGCCTGCCTACCTACATACCTATGTGGGGCCTACCTATAGCCTACCTAATTAGATACCTGTGGCCTACCTACAGCCTACATACCCGGGGGCTGCCCACCTAACTGGGGCTTAACTACTGCCTACCTAGGGCCAATCTACCTACCTACCTGTAGCCTACCTACCTAACTAGGACCTGTCTACCTACCTGCGGCATAACTACTGCCTACCTACTTACCTACCTAGGACCAATATACCTACCTATCTGTGGTCTACCTACCTGAGGCCTATGTACTATCTACCTAGCTGAGGCCTATGTACTGCCTACCAACCTGTGGCCTAACTGATGCCTATCTACCTACCTAGAGCCTACCAACCTATCTAATGGGGTTAACCTACCTGGTATTATGATTCTGAGGGAGACACGCCATAGCTGTCACAATCCCAAGGGGGTAAATCCTCTTTCCTCCCCTCCCTTCTAGGAGACTGGGCCTCTAAGTTAAAGTCTGTACCCACTCTTCCATACTTAGGAAGTTTGTACAGAGATGGGGGACAGTGAGCGAGGTGCTGGGAAAGTGAGGATTCTAAGATATTCTTGTCCAAACCTGCAGGTACAAGTGGTGTTACGGAGAAGTCATCATGGCGATTTAGACCAGATGTAGAACAAAAGGGAAAGTCAACGACTCATCAGAGAAATGTCACCTGTGAGTCACAAAGACTGTAATCATTGTAATCACTCTTATTATTTATTATTATTATTATTATTATTATTATTATTATTATTATTATTATTTATTTATTTATTTTAGAGTGCCCTTGGTTCCAGGGCGCTGTACATTCGAGGTGGATACATAAATAACATTGGTCAAACAATTACAAAGTGACAATAAGTAACTAGTCACTAGTAATATGTCAGCAGTGCCTGTGTACACTGGTAGCTACCACTATATGGTCAGTGTCTGGTAGTAATATACAGTCTGCAGAGCCTGTGTACACTGGTATATACCACTATATGGTCGCTGTATGGTAGTAATATACAGTTTGCAGAGCGTGTGTACACTGGTATACAGTATACCACCATATAGTCACTGTATGGAGGTAATATATAGTCTGCAGAGCCTGTGTACACTTGTATATACCACTATATGGTCACTGTATTGAGTTAATATTAGTTTTTGTATACTGATCTGTATTCAGTAATAGTGTAGGGGTGTTACGCCGTCACTATGTGGTTGTAATTTGTAGTTGTGTTCCTGCTGTATAGTCATGTGCTTATGTAGTACTGTTATTGGTAATGTTGGACTTGGTATAGTGGGATTTGTTTGGTAGTACTATGATGGTAATATGTACGGTGGGGTATTTGCGCCCTGTGTTATGTAATAACTGCATGACTTAAGAGGTCCCAGTAAATATTTGTGGGGGGGAAGGGGGGAGGAGAATTTCCCCATCCAAAAGTTTGCTATGGGGCCCAGCACTTCTCTAGTTAAGGCCCTGCTTACATGACAAGCATCTGCATAACGAAACATATGCTAAATAGTTGCAAGTCAAATTTAGGTATGAGATAGTCGAGTTGATTGGCCTCACTCAGCCATGCCTCTCTGAAGTTTGCATGGATCAATACTATAGTACCACATTCTGTTCAGTCACATTCATAAATGTGTCTAATTGAATTTGGCTTGACATACCCCCTTACAATTGTCATCTGTCAGACAGGGACTACGACTTTTTTTTTTTGGCACTAGTCAGCAAGAAAACCAGCACGGCACTTAGAGATAAACTGTATCTTCTACCTGTTTTCACCAATGTTTTAACCCATTATGGTCCAAAACATACTACAATAGAAGCTTCACCCTTAATATGTTTGCGAAGCTCAAAAGAACTGTGGGCGACATCTATGAATTTATATTCTTTTTATATCTGGATTCCATTGTATTGTTTCTTTTTTTTCTACTGAGCACCACTAATAGTACAATAGCATTATTGGTGTACGCATAGTGCCTGCTTGTCCTATGTTTGCTTTAAAAGTGGTGCCAGAGGTGCTTTTTCTCTTTTTTTTCTCTTTTGCTGGAATCTATGAATTTACCATCGCCATTTCTTTGCCATATATTGCTGATTCTATAGATGTATGAACAGGCGAATGGCCAAACTTGGCGCAATGTGCACCTGACGATACATTTCAATGTGCCAAAGTTTGGTGCCAACCTGACGTACAAGGTTTGCCGCATAACACTCTATGTGCCACTTTTGAGTGTTATGCGTCACAAATGTTTGGCACATAACAATTAAATTGATGCTGTTATACTACACACTCCTCTATATCTATTTAGAACTGTTGTTTTGGAGGCAAGTTACAAAAATGGTGCATGTGAATTCATAGATTTGTTTTTCTCTTTTGGTATCTCTAATATGTTTCTCTATCCATTTTCTAAATCATAATACATTTCCAAATATATATAGTAGGAACAGCAGAATATGCATTTATTTCTACATAAGAGATTATCACTCTGTGTGCACAAGATGTGGTGCTTTCACTTTTTCAATCATTCTGCCTAAATACTTTTTGGTGCCTTAATTATTTTTTTTATTTCAAAAGCGAAACTTAAGAGTTAGCTTTATACCTTCACATTCAGAAAATGTGTTTTGCACTGTTATTTTACTTCTTACTACTGTATATTGAGGGCTAACATAGAGATAACTTGTTAAAATCATGGTAGAGGTCACAATATTTTGGATAGATGCTCTCTAAATTAGAAAGTGAATAGGTTGCACAAACAATTGTTTTTCATGTATACTGTTCATTTGTTAGTCTACAATAAATTTGACTAAACAATGAGTGTGTAATGTATATTTTCTTTTTTATCACTAGTAGCCCCATATATTCAGTATTGTATTCTAACATGTAATGTTTAAGCTATTCCTGTATATTTACGTGTGTGCGTTTAGACTATAATTTTTGTTATGAAAGGTTATTTCTCATTTGAGCTTAATTTTTCTGTGACAGTTTATATCTGTATGCAACATATTTTGTATTCACTGCACCAAAAAGAAAACGTCTTGAAACAAAACACTTTATTGAACTGAGATCAACAAGCACTTGAGCATGTGAAAACATTGGCAAAACATGAGCAGTCAGTGAAAATTGATACATAGTTCTTTTACAGTAAGGGAATTATTGCAAGAAAAAGAGACATAGGGCAAACTTTATTTGTTGAAAATACTCTGAATCTTATATATACATGTAATAAAGTAAACAGGTTTTATCTCATTTCATCAGTTACAAGGTAAGCAATACAAGTATGAATGTATTTCATATTATTTACACCAGGATTATTGTGCTGCCTAGAATAGATATTTTTTTCAAGTCAATTTGTCTTTGAATAATCTCCCACCCCCAATCTTTCAGTACACATGACTAGACCTGCTGACTACAAGAATAAAGATTGCAAGTGTCATTGTCATACCTTGTCAGCATTACGTTGTCTTTGAAATTGATTTTACCAGAGGGCATGGAAAGAAAATTTTCAAATGCAGGAGGAACCAGCACTTAACAAGATGAAAAAGGTGCATTTATACAATATACATTGCTAAATAAATTCAATAGCAGTTCTTTGCATTTTTAACTAAAACATAAAGTGTAACACAATTAATTCTAAATGCTTACATTTGATATATAAATGCAAATAAACAAAATAATTTGTTTTTAAATATTGCATCCAATAAAAAGAAGAAATAAAAAATGTTTGTTTTATTTAGTATGTCATTACTTGACTAAAGGGGTCTCAGTAAGCTGTTTCACAGAGTCACATCTGGCTTCAGGCTCAGACTACCTGGTTAGGCTGTGGCTGGTTCTACAGCAGTGATTGGCATATCAGCTCTGCTATTCCTAGCCGATCTTGATAGAGTGGCGTGAGTACTGGAATTTTTAGACAGCAGTGCACATGGCTACATAGCTCTAAAGGGTTATGCAAATATCAAGCAGCAAGGAGAGATGTGATCATTTGAGGCACTGATATAGCCTCTTAGAGCAGAGAGAGGTGGTTGGTAAATAGGAAAACTCATGTACAAAGCAGGAGATAGGACATGCTCCTAACTCTTATGGTAAAGAAGAAAAATCAAATATGCATTTGGGAATTGTCTTTATTTACTTTTGGCTAAATTTTTAACCCTTTAACGCCAAGGCCTATTTTTTTCCATGTTCATTTTTCTCTCCCCACCTTCCCAGAACCATAACTTTTTTTATTTTTTCTTCTACATAGACATATGAGGGTTTTATTTTTTGAGACAAAATATACTTTCTGTCATTCATAGTACCATAGAATATACCAGAATTTTTTTTTACACTTAATACATATTTTGTTTACTTTGAGTCCTCATAGAGTACTTCAGCATTGTAATGCAATGCATTAGGGTGTACAAAGATGGCGGTTTTACTACTTCCTGTCTGTAGTAGTAAAACCGGACTCATACGTCCAATGTCAGTAAGTGGTTAAAGCTATTCAATTAAATGGGAATACCCTTTTAAGCATTATTAATGCTATTAAATGTGCAGTATAAGATTAGAAAATAAGATTCCCCCTTTTTTCATAGAAAGCAACTTTTCTCTAATACACTTAGGGCGACATGTTTCATTAGGGCTGCGTCATTTTTTATGAAGCTCTATTCTCTATATAAATGAACTGTAGCACACCAAAACTAGGCTCATTATACACCAGGCATGACACATTTGAATGCGCCTAAGTAGGCACTTCAAATATGCTAGCAATAATATTCTATGTGCCTAATTTGTGCTATGCACCTAGATTAGGCGCATCACTTCTACTAAGCAAGTTACACTACATGCCAGATTTTTGACAGTTTCATTAATTCAGGAACAATATGCACTCATTTAATGCACCTTAAAACTGGAGTGGCGGCGCCTCTTTTCTGACATATCACACATAATTCATATTTGTATAAATAAAGCTAAGCTGTAATTCTTGTCAAAGCCCATTGGCAAGAGTATCAGGTTTTGGCCTTAAAGGAATTGTCCACTTGATATTGTTTTATTTATTATGGAGTATCTAAGGAAATCATATAGAAATATCTAAAATAAAAAAAATGTACAGCCCATTCCTTGTTACTACTAGTAATGGCTCCTATGATGTAACTGTATAGCCTAAACATGGTGTCAGTCATGAGACCTCCTGGCATTTAGTTAGTAGCAGGGTTACATGATATCTATAGGGTATCTGAACAGGAATAACGGTGAAAAAATTATTATTACTATTCCATCAACTTCTTCACTGTGTGTAGCTACTTGTGTAACTATTTTCCCTATTGGGGATGAAAGAGGGCTTGTTTTTTGTGGGACAAGTTGTACATTTTACTAGTACTATTTGCTAAAGTCATTAATTCTTCTTAATTATTGGGCAGAACACTGACAAAGTTCTCTGTTTGATCATAAAGAGAGCTCCTCAACACTTTCTAAAATAAATAATAGCATCAACACAAGCAAGAGAGTAAAAATGGCACATGGAAAACCTTAACTACATGGCCAGAGACTGGTGCGCCCTCGCTTTTACAGTCAGAGACAGGCATACTATACAATGCCAGTATACAAGCATCAATATATGGTACAATACCACCACATAGTGATAACATAGTGGTGAGATACCAGTTCAGGTTGCCATCACAGTGAATACACCACTGTTACAACCCAGAAACAAAATAAACCCTGACATTGAGTGACTCACAAGTTATGTCCTCTGTGATGGAAGTTGCTCACTTTCCCTTTTGTTCTTCATTTGGCCCCGACCACCATGATGACTGCTTCTGACCAGCACTTGTCCCTGCAGAAATGACCAAACATCTGAATTTACAACCACCTCCCTACCTGTGACCCAACAAGTGGTAAAAATGACCACTATGTGCCCCAAACAGAAAAAGTGCCCAAGATGTCCATGGGGCTCATGTTTTTGTACCCAATTTTAGTCTTTGTTTCCCCATATACTTATTAGGTAAACCTCCAATATAGCAGGTAGAAAAATATTCAAACTAGGTAGACAGATAGGTAGACCCTTTTTATTAGGTAGAACCCAATTAGGCAGCTATTCCCCCTTATTAAGAAGATAGGTTGCCCCCATTAGATAGGCTTCCAGTAGATATGTAAATATATAGGCTCCCCAATAGGTAGGTATAAAGGCCCCCTACACAAACATCTTAGACCCCTGAATTTACAACCACCTCCAGAGCTCTATACACACTCCCCACCCATTGCACCCCAAGTGGTAAAAATGACCCCTATGTGCCTCAAACAGCAAAAGTGCCCACGATGTCCACGGGGCTCATGTTTTTGTACCCAGTTTTAGTCTTTTTCTCTGTCCCCATGTACTTGTTAGGTAAACCCCCAATATAGTAGGTAGACATATATTCAAATTAGGTGAACAGATAGGTAGACCCTTATTATTAGGTAGAACCCAATTAGGTAGTTATTCCCCCTTGTAAAGTAGGTAGGTTGCCCCCCATTAGATATGTATATAGGCCTCCAGTAGATATGTAAATATATAGGCTCCCAAATACGTAGGTATAAAGGCCCCCTATTTGGAAAGTACATAGGTCCTCTAGTAAGTAGGTCAGTATCCCCCAGTAGGCAAGTGGGTTTATATTTGCCAAATGCCAGAATTATGAGAGAGAGAATTTTTAAGGCATTTTTATTGCTTTCTGCAAAGTCAAAAGTTTACATACATTTCATTAGTATTTGGTAGCATTGCCCTGAAACCGTATGACTTGGATTAAACATTTTGGATACCCTTCACAAGCTTCTTACAATAGTTGATAGGAATTTTGGCCCATTCCTTCTGACAGAACTGGTGTAACTGTCATGTTTGCAGGTCGACTTGCTCGTACCTGTCTTTTCAGCTTTGCCCATAAATTTTCAATAGGATTGAGAACAGGGCTTTGTGATGGCCACATTGATTTGGTTTTCCTTAAGCCGCTTTGTAAGCAGTTTGGCAGTATGCCTCAGGTTATTGTCCATTTGTAAGACCCATTTCCGCCCAAGCTTTAACTTCCTTGCTGATGCCTCTTGAGATGTTGCTTCAGTATTGCCACATAATCTTCTTTCCTCATGATTCCATGTATTTTGTGAAGTGCATCAGTCTTGCCTGCAGCAAAACAACCTCACAACATGATGCTGCCACTCCCATGTTTCACAGTTGGGATGGTGTTCTTAGGCTCCAAGCTTCTCCCTTTTTCCTCCAAACATAATGATGGTCATTATGGCCAAACAGTTAAATTTTAGTTTCGTCAGACCACAGAACATGTCTCAAAAAATGTAGGTATTTGTTCCTGTGTGCATTTGCAAACATTAATCTGGCTTTTATATGTTTCTTTTGGAGTAATATCATCTTCCAGGAAGAGTGGCCCATGTTGATACAGTACTCATTTCACTGTGGCTAATGACACAATATTACCAGCTTCCACCAGATTCACATGGTCTTCTTGGGTTTATATATACATGTCGGCTCAAAGCACGTTCATCTCTGAGACACAGAACTTGTCTCCTTCCTGAGCGGTATGAAGGCTCGACATTCCCATCTTGTTTGTACTTGTAAATAAGTGTTTGTTCAGATGAACGAGGCCCCTTCAGGTATCTTCAAATTACACCCACGGATGCTCCAGAATTGTGCAAGTCCACTTTTCTCTTCCTGATATCTTGGCTGATCTCTTTAGACTTTCCCACGATGTTACACACAGAAACTTTGTTTCTGGTGTGTATTAACATATATCCACAGATGTGTCTTTAATTAACTCAGATGTTGCCTATAGACCTACTAGAAGCTTCCAAAGACATGACATCATCATATGGTTTGTCCCAAATTGTTTAATGGCATAGTAACTCTAGTATACGGTCACATCAGAGGAGGTGCAGTGGGCCCTGACTGCCACCCAGCCCACTGTCCCTGCCTACTTGGCGTGCTGCCCTAGATGGCAGACCCCAACTGGACGACAGTCCCTACACTACTACGTGCAGGGTAATCAGGGGAACACAGAGTCAGAGAGTCCGGGTCGATAACGGTACAGGTACGCCAAAGCCACAAATTAGAAACCAGGAGAATAACGGTAAACAAGCCAAGGGTCAAAAACACAGGAGGTCACGCAGTACAAAAATGGAGGACAAAAACATAGTCGAGTAGCAAGCCGAAGTCAGGAACACATGAGTAAACAAGCTGAAACAGGAATAAACGGGAAGCAAAAGGGATAACCTTTCTCAGGCAACAACTGGGAGAAATAAGAGAATTTAAATGAGGAGCCCAGAGCCCGCCCCAGCAGATGATTGGTGCGGCCTCCGGGCCCTCCTATTGGCCAGTGCGACACACCCTCTGACCTGATTAGAAGCCTAGCTGTCACTCCTAAGCTCATCAGCCCGGCCTCTCCCTGGGTGTGTCAACTGACTAGAGGGATTAACCCCTGCCATGCCTTGCTACTCTACGGCGGAAACGTACCTCTTTAACAGTGACCGGTGAAAAACGTTATGAACCCGGAGGGAAAGAGGTAACTTAAGCCGGTATGCCACCGGGTTCACCACTTCTTGCACTACATAAGGGCCCACAAATCGTGGAGCTAATTTACCGGAAGGTACTTTTAGGCGAAGATTTCGGGTAGACAACCGTACCTTATCCCCCACAGAAAAACCACTGGAACAAAGACACCTCTTGTCACTCTTTCTTTTTTGGATGTTTTGGGTGTTGACCAAGTTCTTCTGAACTTGGGACCAGACCGTGCACAGATCTTTAACGATAGCATGCACCCCATTGTGATCAGACATAGCGCTGGATAAAGATGCATGCCTCGGATGAAAACCGTAGTTGCAGAAAAACGGAGAAACACCAGACGAACTATTAACCTGATTATTAATTGCAAATTCCACTAAAGGTAAGTATTTAACCCAATCTGCCTGCTGATCAGAGACTAAACAACAAAGTTTTTGAGTAACAGTTTGGTTCACTCTCTCCGTCTGCCCATTAGTCCGAGGAGAAGGATAGGGTGATACCCAGAGCCTTACAGAGAGATCTCCAGAAACGGGAAACAAACTGGACCCCTTTGTCAGAAACAATGTTCTTGGGTAACTCATGCAGTTTCACAATGTGTTTGATGAACAGCTCAGCGAGCTTCTTGGACGACGGCAAACCTCTTAATGGAACCAAATGACACATTTTACTAAAGCGATCCACCACCACCCAAATGACCATCTTACCCTCAGAAGCAGGAAGATCGGTCATAAAGTCCATGGAGATGTGGGTCCATGGGTGCTCGGATATGGGAAGAGGACACAGTTCCCCAGGAGGACGAGTTTTGGGAACGTTTGCCTGAGCACAAATGTCACACGCTGCCACATTGGCCTCCACATTACGATACAATGAAGGCCACCAGTAGTTGAGAGATAAGCCTCTTTGTGCCAGACACTCTGGGATGTCCAGATAATACAAACTCATGTAATTCCTTTAATAATCATAGCCAAAACTGAGTGGGGATAAAGTCCCTAGAAGCAGGACAATTAGCAGGTCTCATATCCTGGTGTGTCTTAATCTCAGTAGCTAAATCGGGGGACAATCATCTCCTTGGGTAATATAGGTACTGGATCCTCCCGAGGTGAGTGACTGGCACAGAAGCTTCTAGATAACGCGTCAGCTTTAACATTTTTAGATCCTGATCTTTAGGTGACAAAAATGTTAAAGCGATTAAAGAACAGTGCCCAACAAGCCTGACGTGGGTTCAACCTTTTAGCGTTCTCTAGAAAGGTAAGGTTTTTATGATCAGTTAGGGCCGTGACTTGGTGTTGGGCACCCTCGAGGAAGTGGCGCCATTCCTCGAAGGCCCACTTAATAGCCAACAATTCTCGGTTCCCAACATCATAGTTCCTCTCCGCCGCTGAGAATTTACGGAAAAAGAAAGCACACGGACGGAGATTAATCAGAGTGGCTGACCCCTGAGATAGGACTGCCCCTGCTCCAACCTCAGAAGCATCGACCTCAACGACGAAGGGTTTGGTATAGTCAGCTTGAACCAACACTGGGGCAGAGACAAAACACTGCTTAAGTCTTTCGAAAGCCTCTAAAGCCTCAGGTTGCCAGTTACTGATATTAACCTCCTTTTTAGTCATATCAGTTAGTGGCTGAATGAGAACAGAAAAATTTCAGATACATTTTCGATAATAGTTAGCAAAGCCTAGGAACCGCTGCAAGGCTTTCAGGGAGGAAGGACGAACCCAATCAAGAATTGCCTGAACCTTCCCAAAACATATCCCAGGAAAGGTACCTCCTGAACCCCGAAAACACATTTCTCAAGTTTGACAAACTATTAACCCTCAAGATTTTCAAAACTTGCCGTACCTGTTTATCATGTGACAATCAGTCCTGTAAGTAAATTAAAATGTCATCCAGATATACGACCATACAACGGCCAAAGAGTTCATGGAAAATATAATTTACCAGGTTCTGGAAGACCGCAGGAGCATTACACAACCCAAAAGGCATAACCAGATATTCAAAAGGCCCTCCGGGGTATTAAATGCGGTCTTCCACTCATCACCTTCTTTGATATAAATAAGGTTATTAGCCCCTCTTAGGTCCAGCTTGGAAAACCACTTAGCCCCCTGGATTTTATTAAACAAGTGTCATGATTGTGCCTGGCACGCCCCCTGCTTTTGGTTCTGGTCGCCGGCCACGGCCGGTACGACGTAAACCATGGTTTTTAACGTAATACCTTGTATTCTTATTCACTAGTGTGAACTGGTCCTTCTTTCCCTGTAGGTAATTGATTCCTGGCCAACACCCGTGGCCAGGAATCCTCCAGCACTCTTTCAGTTAACCAGTGTTCCTCCTTGATTGACAGCCTTGTTTCCCTATCTGGTTTTGTGTTTCTTCCACCAATCACCTCTGTTCTGTGTCCGCTGCTTACCTATTTAAGGATGCCTTCACCAGTCATCTGTGCCTGCTATAGAGGTCTTTTGCTTATAGCTAGCCCTTTCTGTTGCTTTTGCCTTCTCTGTATTTGACCCTGCTGTTCTCCTGACTACTCTCTTTTCCTAGTGATTTTGTACTGCTGAGCCCGACCGGTATCGACCTTTGGCTTGTATTCTGTTTATCCTCTTTGTCTCACTTCTCTGTACTGCGCTGCCCGCACTGTTGCCGACTTTGGACCGCCCGACTTCGCTTATTTGTTCTGTGTCTGTTTGTCTTGTCTGTGTTGCACCTATATCAGTGCAGCCATCAGTCTTCCTGTTGGGGCCGGCCTTTTAAGGAGTCGGGTTCCCCAAAGGCTAGGATCAGAGTCAGGGCCCACTTGTCCGTGTCTGTATGTGTCCCTGACCGGTCCCTGACAACAAGTCAGGAATCAATGGTAAAGGGTATTGGTTCTTTACCGTTATTTTATTGAGCTCCCGATAATCAATGCATGGGCGGAGACTTCCATCCTTTTTCTTAACAAAGAAGAAGCCTGCACCCATGGGAGACACCGAAAGCCAGATTTGACCCCTCTGTAAACTCTCTGCAATGTATTGCTTCATAGCGGTTCTCTCTTGACCTGACAAGTTATACATCCTGCCTTTACGAAATCTTACCCCAGGCAGGAGTTCGATAGCACAGTCATAGGATCTATGCGGGGGTAACCTCTCAGACTGGGTCTTAAAAAACACCTCAGCAAAATCACAAATAAAGGCAGGAAACTGCTCTATTTTCGCATTACCAAGAACCATATGAAGACATTTGTCAAAACACTGCTTTCCCCACCTAATTAAATCTCCAGAACTCCAATCAATAACCGGGTTGTGTCTCTGAAGCCAGGGCAACCCCAAAACAACATCAGCGAGTAAGCGCTCCATAATAAACAGTGTACATTTGTCTTTGTGAATAGACCCAACTAGCACCTCAAGTTCTGGGGTGCAATAATGAATATTGCCCTTAGCCAACGGAGTAGAATCAATAGCCACAACCCACATGGGATCCGCTAGAGGCCTCCAGGAAAGGCCCAGACGCTTAGCAAATGAGGCGTCCACAAAATTGGAAGCTGATCCTGAGTCTACAAAAGCACTCCCAGATTCACACAAAGAAAAATATGAAATCTTCACTGGCAACAACAACTTTTTTGACACCATAGGGAATACCTGTTCGCCTAGGTGACCTTCCCGCGAGTCACCTAGGTGCTGGAGTTTTCCTGCCAGGGCTCCCTTTTGGGACACTCACGGATGCGGTGACCTTCGCCACAGTAGAATCACAGTCCCTGGGTGCGACGTGAGGTCCTGCGGTCACTGGCAGTACCCGCAGAAGAGGCCCTTACCTGCATAGGCTCCTCAGGGGATATCGCCGCACTTGAAGGCTCTGGGGTGGTGGCTGAATGGAGAAGTGGAGTAAGGTGGGGCAAACGGAGAAAGGGTCTGCTCCCGATGTCTCTCCCTAAACCGTCTGTCTAGTCGAACTGCCAAAGAGATGGCGTCATCCAGAGTGCCCGGAGTAGGATAAGCCACCAACATGTCCTTACCATGGTCAGCCAATCCTATCCGGAACTGGCACCTTAGGGCTGGGTTGTTCCACCCCGACGGAACGCACCAGTAGTGACACTCAGAGGCATACTCCTCTACAGTCCTCTTACCCTGCCTTAAGATGGTAAGCTGAGTTTCGGCCACCGCCTCCCTATCAGGGTCGTCAAAGAGAAGTCCCAAAGAGACAAAAAATCTGTCTACAGAAGACAATTCCGGTGAGTCAGGGGGTAGTGAGAATGCCCACCCCTGTCGGGACCCTTGGAGAAGGGACATGACAATTCCGACTCTCTGTTCCTCATTACCAGAGGTACGTGGGCGATGTCGAAAATACAACCGACATCCCTCCCTAAAAGTCAGAAAAGCCCTCTTGTCACCCGAAAACCTATCAGGTAGCTGATTGGGGGGTTAAACCAAATGGTAAAGCGATGCCGGAGGGTTCCCACCCTGTGGGGTACTGTGGGAGGTCTCCTGCTGCTATACCCTCAGCGCCAGGTCTTGGACAAACTGGGTAAGTCCCTACATCTGCTCCACCAGTGCAGTCATGGGGTTCATGGTACCTGGAGAGCACTAATGTATGGCCTGAGAAAATGTCACGTCAGAGGAGGTGCAGTGGGCCCTGACTGCCACCCAGCCCACTGTCCCTGCCTACTTGGCGTGCTACCCTAGATGGCAGACTCCAACTGGACGACAGTCCCTACACTACTACGTGCAGGGCCATCAGGGGAATGCAGAGTCAGACAGTCCGGGTACGCCAGAGCCACGAATTAGAAACCAGGAGAATAACAGTAAACAAGCCAAGGGTCAAAAACACAGGAGGTCACGCAGTAAAAAAACAGGACAAAAACGTAGTCGAGGAGCAAGCCGAAGTCAGGAACACAGGAGTAAACAAGCAGAAACAGGAATAAACAGGAAGCAAAAGGGATAACCTTTCTCAGGCAACAATTGGGAGAAATGAGAGAGTTTAAATGAGGAGCCCAGAGCCCGCCCCAGCAGATGATTGGTGCGGCCTCCGGGCCCGCCTATTGACCAGTGTGACACACCCTCTGAGACAAAAAATCTGTCTACAGAAGACAATTCCGGTGAGTCAGGGGGTAGTGAGAATGCCCACCCCTGGGGGGAGCCTTGGAGAAGGGACATGACAATTCCCACTCTCTGTTCCTCATTACCAGAGGTAGGTGGGCGGAGTCAAAAATACAACTGACATCCCTCCCTAAAAGTCAGAAAAGCCCTCTTGTCACCCGAAAACCTATCAGGTAGCTGATTGGGGGGTTCAACCAAATGGTAAAGCGATGCCGGAGGGTTCCCACCCTGTGGGGTACTGTGGGAGGTCTCCTGCTGCTATACCCTCAGCGCCAGGTCTTGGACAAACTGGGTAAGTCCCAACATCTGCTCCACTAGTGCAGTCATGGGGTTCATGGTACCTGGAGAGCACTAATGTATGGGCTGAGAAAATGTCACGTCAGAGGAGGTGCAGTGGGCCCTGACTGCCACCCAGCCCCTTGTCCCTGCCTACTTGGTGTGCTACCCTAGATGGCAGACTTCAACTGGACGACAGTCCCTAGACTACTACGTGCAGGGCCATCAGGGGAATGCAGAGTCAGACAGTCCGGGTACGCCAAAGCCACGAATTAGAAACCAGGAGAATAATAGTAAACAAGCCAAGGGTCAAAAACACAGGAGGTCACGCAGTACAAAAACAGGACAAAAACGTAGTCGAGGAGCAAGCCGAAGTCAGGAACACAGGAGTAAACAAGCAGAAACTGGAATAAACGGGAAGCAAAAGGGATAACCTTTCTCAGGCAATAATTGGGAGAAATGAGAGAGTTTAAATGAGGAGCCCAGAGCCCGCCCTAGCAGATGATTGGTGCGCCCTCTGGGCCCTCCAATCAGTGTGACACACCCTCTGACCTGATCAGAAGCAGAGCTGTCACTCCTAAGCTCATCAGCCCGGGGCCTCCCCCTTGGGTGTGTAAATTTCCCCCCAAGGGTTTAAAACCTGCTGTGCCTTGCTTGCTCCTTGGGGGAAAATTTTTGCGCCGTAAAATATGGAAACCCCTTTTTAAATTTCCGGGAAATAATAAAATTTGCCCTAAAAATTCTCTCTCTAAATTACTCTGGCTTTTGGGCCCAAATTATAAATAAATTTTTGGTTTAATCCTAATTGCCCTTTAAAAAAGGACCGTATATACTCGAGTAAAAACCCGCCCCGTGTTTTAAGCCAAAGGCACCACTTTTGCCAAAAAAAAGGGGAAAAAGGGAAAGTTATTGTCCGGGGTTTAAGCCCTGGGGTTTAAAAAATTTTCAGCGGTACGGGTTTAAATTTTTAAAAAAAATAAAAAAAAGATCCCAAATAAAAATTACATAGGCAGATATGGGCCCTTTTTTAATCCCCCCCAATAGGCGGATATAGGCTGGTTTGGGCGTTTAATGTCCCCCATGGGAAGGGATATGGGGCAGCTATATGCCCCCCATGGGCAGGTTATACGTGATTTTTAGGTGGGGTTTATAGGAGGGTATAGGCCCCCTGGGCAGGTTTTTTGGCAGGGTAAAAGGTCGTTATAGGCAGGTATAGGCCCCCTTAGGAGGAAATAGGAATTTAGTGGTCACCCTGGGCGGGCCCTATAGGTTTGGTTAAGGTACCCTGGGCAGGTATAGGTCGTTATAGGCAGGTATAGGTCCCCCTAGGAACCCTTTGGGCGGGTTTATAGGCCCCCCTACGAGGTTTGGGCAGGGTTTTAGGCCCCCAGGTAGGTATAGGCAGGTTTAGGCCCTTCAAAGGTAGGTTTAAAGGCAGGGTATAGGCGGTTTAGGCCCTCTAGGTGGGGCTATAGGCAGGGAAATGGGGCAGGTATGGGATCCTCTAGGTAGGCTATGGGGGCAGAGTTATAGGCGGGGATAGGTCCTATAGGTAGGTATAGGCAGGTTTTTAGGCGGGTATAGGTCCTTTAGGTAGGTATGGGCGGGGTTTATAGCGGGATATAGGTCCTATGGTAGGCTGTAGGCGGGTAAAAGGAAAGGTTTATAGGTCCAAATTGGTAGGCTGTGGGGCAGGGTATAGGCAGGTTTTAAGTCCCTGGGTTTGGCTGTAGGCGGGGTTTATAGGTAGGTTTTGGTCCTATAGGTAGGCTGTGGGCCCGGGTTTTTTGCAACATCCCCAACTCTCCCGTTTTTGGCGGGGGGGTCCCGCTTTTTGGGCCCCTTTCCCCCCCTCCCGGGGGAGTTGGGATTCCTCCCCCGCCCCGCAGGGGGGGGGTCCTTTAAATTACCGCGGCCCAAAAAGGAGGCTTTTGGGGGCGCTTTTTCTTGCGGCCCCGGGGCCCCTCCTACAGGCGGGGTTTCAGCGGGGCCCCAGCGGCCGCTCCCCGCCCGCGGTTCCTGTGCGGGGAGGAGGCAGGAGGGGGGTCGCTCCCCTCCCTCCTCCCCCTGTTGTACGGGCCCCGGGGTGTGCGCCCTCATACAGGAAAAGGTCCCCAGGGGGGGGAAAATGACGCGCGGTGCAGGGGAGTGACGTGCGGGGCCCGCTTCACTTCCCCCTGCCCCCGCGAGGAGATCGGGCAAAGGGAAGGGGGGGGCCCCCGGCCCGCCCGGAAACCCGGTTTAAAGGGAAATGGATTTTTTTATTTTTTTTTTTATAAGCTTTTTGGGGGCTCTACCTGGCCCAACAGGGAGGGCAACTACCCCGGCAAAAAGAGGGGACTACCCGGCAAAAAAAAGGGGGCCTACCGGCAACATTGGGGGAAACACCTGGCAAAAATTTGGGGGCAACTTTTTTTCCTGGAAACAATTTGGGGGGATCACCTGGCAAAAAATGTGGGCACTTAACCCGGGAAAAAAAGGGGGCCCCTACCCGGCAAAAAATGGGGGCATCACCCGGGGAACAATGGGGGATCACCTGGCAACAAAGGGGGCAATACCCCGGCAAAAAAGGGGGCACTAATGGGGAAAAAGAGGGGGCATACCTGGAAACCAAAAAAGGGGGATTACCTGGCTAACAGATGGGGGAAATACCTGGGGTAACAGTGGGGGAAATACCCGGGGAACAGAGGGGGGCCCCCTACCTGGCAAAGAGGGGGGCATCACCTGGCAAAAGAGGGGGGCTTTTACCTGGCTAACAGATGGGGGGACTACCCGGCTAAAAAGTTTGGGGGCCCCTACCTGGCCCAAAGGGTGGGGGCACTACCTGGCTAAAAAGATGGGGGGGAATACCCGGGGTAAAAGATGGGGGAACTACTGGCCCAACGATGGGGGAACTACCTGGAAAAAGAGGGGACATCTACCCGGCTAACAGTGGGGGCACTACCTGGCTACAGATGGGGGCACTTTCCTGGCTAACAGATGGGGGGAAATTTCTGGCTAAAAAGATTTGGGGGGCATTAAATTTGGGAACAGATTTGGGGCCCTCTACCGGGAACAGAGGGGGGGAATTTCCCGGCAAACAATGGGGGGGGAACACCCGGGGAAAAAATGGGGGCACTACCTGGCAACCCAAAGGGGGGCCCCTACCTGGCTAACAATGGGGGCATGAACCTGGCAAAAAATGGGGGCCTAACCCGGGGAAAACAATGGGGGCAATACCCCGGCAAAACAATGGGGGCACTACCCCGGGGAAAAAAATGGGGGCCCCCCTACCTGGCTAACAATGGGGGGGCACCTACCTGGTAACAAAGGGGGGGCCCCACCTTTGGGTAACAATGGCGGCAACCTACCCGGCTAACAATGGGGGCACCTACTGGCTAACCCAAAAGGGGGGCATTACCTGGCTACAAATTTGGCTCTAACCCGGCTACAGGGGGGGGAAATCTACTTGGCTACAAGGGGGAAATTTTTACCGGCCTGAAAGGGGCACTACCTGGTTATGGGGGGTATTTTTCCCCCCCCTGGCTAAAAGGGGGCTTTCTCCCGGGGCTTTTTTCCAAACCCGTTATGCAGTTAGGTGGAGGGGGGGTTTGGCTTTTTTGAAGGGGCGTGGATCCCGAAAAAAAGATGGGCGCCCCCCCAAACTAAAATCCCCTTGCTTTTTCTTTTCAAAAGTTGGAACTATGGGGTATGGGCGGGTTTAAAAGTCCTATAGGTAGGCTTTTATGCGGGGGTTATAGACGGGTTTATGGGTTTCCTTTAGGTAGGCTTTAGGCAGGGTATGGGAAAAGGTATGGGTTTAATTTGGTGGGCTGTAGGCGGGGGTTTAGGCAGGTATGGGCCCTTTTAAGGGCAGGTTATAGGCAGGTGTAGGCCCCTATAGGTGGGGCTGTGGGGTAGGGTATAGGCGGGTTTTATGGTTTTAAAGGTGGCTTTTGGGACAGGGTATAGGCAGGGTTTAGGCCCTTATGGTAGGCTTGGGGCAGGGAAATGGGCAGGTTTAGGTCCTCTGGGGAGGGCTATAGGAAATTTATAGGTTTGGGCGGGTAGGCAGGGGTTTATAGGAAGGTATAGATCCTCTAGGTAGGTTTATAGGAGGATAGGCGGGTTTTAATAGGGCCCTTTATGGGTGGGGTTAGGCGGGGTTTATGGGCCCAGATATAGGTCCTTTTAGGTAGGCTGTAGGCGGGGGTAAAAGGTAGGTATAGGTCCTATAGGTAGGTTTGTGGGCAGGGTATAGGCAGGTTTTTAAGCCCTTGGGTGGGCCCTGTAGGCGGGTATGGTAGGTTTAGGCCCTTTATGGGGTAGGCGGGTAGGGGGGTATAGGCAGGTATAAAGCCCTATTGGTAGGCTGTAGGCAGGGTATGGGACAGGTATAGGCCCTTTGGTAGGCTGTAGGCAGGGTATGGGAAAGGTATAGGCCCAAATTGGTAGGCTTTTGGCCGGGTATAGGCAGGAAATGGGGCCCTCTAGGTAGGCTATGGGGCGGGTTGTAGGCCCCTTAAAAAGGTGGGTGTGGGCCCGGGGTTTTGGCAGGTTTTGGTTTCCTATGGGTAGGTGTAGACGGGAAAGGGCGGGTTTATGGGGCCCTATAGGTAGGCTGTAGGCGGGTTTAGGCAGGTTTATTTCCCCTGGGGGGGGGCTATAGGCAAGTATAGGTGGGGCTGTGGGCAGGGTTGGGCGGGTTTATGGGTCCTTTTAGGTGGGTTTTGTAGGCAGGGTAATGGGCGGTTTTGGTCCTTAGGAGGCTATAGGTAGGGTTTTTTTTAAAAAAAAAAAACCCAATTATTGGTTCCCCGCTGCTCCGTCCCCCTCGTTTGCTCTCCCTTTTCCCGCGCACTCCTCGGTCTGCTCGAGTGATGTCTGTAGGCGCGCATGCACGTGTTTAAAACACGCTGCCTGGCCGGAAACCCGGGAAAGGCCACTATTTTCCCGGGCCGTCCAGAGCCCACTGCGGAGGCAGGGAGCGCTCACTTTTTCTGCTCCCCCAGGGGTTTCCTTTCTTCCCCCTGTGTGCCCCCCCGGGGAATCGCTTACGGGGGAGGGGATTGCTGAAAAGCCCCCCGGGGCCACCGCTCCGGCCGCCCGGACGCTGGTTCAGCTTTTACTCCCCCCTTCAGTTTTTGCGCTCCCGGGAGGGGGCGTTTTAAAAGGGTGTGTCCCTGTCGGCCCCGGGGCCCCTCGCAGCCCCCGGGAGCGCCGACGGGGCTCGAGTAAAACCCGAGGGGGGTTTTTTCAGCACATTTTTTGTGCTGAAAAACCGGCTTTTTTCTGGAAATATAGGGGTGATTTTTATTCTAATTTCATGTCAAATAGTGGGGAAAAAACATGTTTATGTGCCCTTTTTATGTAGTGGGGGTGTAAAAAAAATAGTCAAAAAACCGGGACCCTTGTGCTACGTTGATGCCCCCCTTTAAATATGTTCTCTTTAAAATCAAACCCTTTTTTTTTTACCTATCAGCGGACCCCTGATTGCTAATTGCCTCATTAAAACCTTTGGTAAACTGGAACAAAAGTGGGCGGGGCGTGGGATTACAAAGGGGCACTCTCATGGGGAAACACAAAGGTTTTACAAAACGTTTTTCCTAGGGGTACCCTTTTAAACCCAATTAAGGATCTCCCCAATAAGTACAAGGAGCAAAATTACCAATACCGGTGTAGGGCTTGTTCCACAGTCTCACGTGAACTATATTTCCAGAAAATTTTTCGTGTAAAACCCCGAAATTTAGGGTTTGGGAAAAAATTTTGTTTAAGGCCCCTAACCAATGTCTCTAACAGTCTGGTGTTCATGATCACCGGGGTCGGGTTTTTTCTTGGCCATTTTCTGATCCCCTTTTTTGGATGGGGTTTCCTTCCATCAACATCTGATGTCGCAGATAATGTTCACTCCGCTTTAACACTTTCCCTTTTCTTTTCTGCGGTGGTGGTAGAAGAATAACTTCTGATTTTCCCCCGGTTTTCGGTAAACCCCGGGTTAAAACACCCACAGCTGCCCCTTCTGTTTTGCAGCAGAGTTCTGAGAGAGCGTAACAGTGTGTTTTTTCTTGCAAATTTTTTTGATTTCTCTCCCCCCACTCTAACCTTCTCACTCCCCCACAGATTGGACAGTGATTTGGGGCCCCCTGCCTATTTGTAAATGGGTCGCTTTTTTGCTAACCATGAGCCAAACTGTAACGTTTGAAAAGTGCGGGGTTTTTTTGGGTTTTCACCCCTTAAAATCTTTTTCCAAAAAAAAAAAAATTTAAATTAAAAATTCTATAATAAAGGGGGGGAAATTAAAAAAACAAAAAAAAATGAAAAAAATTAAAAAAGGAGGAAACCCAAAAGCTGAGCTAATAAAAAAAAAAAACAATTTTTAAAACTTCAATTAAATTTAAAAGCAAAAAAGTATGGTCGGGAAGGAAAAATTAAAAGTAATAAAACCAAAATGGGGGGGGGGCAAGGTTCAAAAAACCCCCGGAATTATTTAAAAAATTTAAAAGAACCTTGGAGGAAAGGGGGAGCCTGGGTGATGTGGGAATTTTTGTTTTTTTTTTTTACTTTGTGAAAACATTTTTCACTTTTTTCTTGTCATGTTTTTTTGGTTTGGGCATCAAGGTCACAAAAAATGTCTATTTTTCAGCAAAGGGCGATTTTTGAATCCCTGCTGCCCGTCTCCCCCATGGTTTTTCCCTCTGTTCAGTTCCTCCTGGTGCAGGGGTAATGCAAGGGGCTTTAATGGTTTTTTTGTGAAATTAATGGGCCAGTGTGCACTGCTATTCTGCTTTCCACTCAACTTCTTCAGCTCTGAGGTTATTTACCAACCTATCTTTGTTTTTTTGGCACTGAATTTGAATGTCAGCTGTTGTGGCCAGGGACCTCTGCAGCTAAGACCAGATCCTCATGCAGAGGTTAAAGGATGAAAACTAGAGGATTATTTTAACATTTTTTTTGATGAGAGTTCTTTGCCAAAAAACTTGGTGCCCAAATGAACTTGGGGCTAACCTTGACACCAATTTAAGGGGCAGTCGATAGTGGCTAAATTTAACATAGTGGGAATAATGTTATATTTTTATAAATTTTAAGCTGTTTTTTTATTTATAAAATCAGAGTGAAAACTACAAATTTTTTAGGATTGTTAAAAATATGTTTAATGTGAGAGAAGAAAAAATCAAACAAGAGGCAATTTCCAGGGTTCATGCTTGGGACTTCTGCAGCCTCCAACATAGGTGTTGGAAGGTCAATTAAAGAGGTTGTCCAGAATATGATAAAAATAAATAATTTGTATTTGCTACCCTAAGTAAAAAAATGATACTCAACCTGAAATCAAGGTGAGCAGGAAGGTGATCATCATTTTTCTTTCAGAGCAGCAGTATCCAAATTATTTTATTTTTTATTATGTACTGCACTTAAAAAACCCTTAAACCCTTTCCAGGGTTTTTTAAAGGGTCAAAGAAGGGGTTTTCTTGATATAAAATTTTCCTAAGGGAACCCCGAAATAATTTTAACAGACTTTAAGGGATTGTCATACAAACCAAAAATATTTTTCAAATAGCTTGCACATTTACCTGTGATTTGTGCCGAGATAATGTGTACTTTTTTTTTTTTTACAAAGCAAACCCTTTTTCTCCCGCATCGGGGAAGTTTTTTTTTTGTTTTTTGAAAAACTGTTTCCCTTTTTCCCCACAAAACATAAGCCCCTAGGTCCAACTGTACTTTTTCTTAAAATTCCCCTCTTCAACCTCAAATATCAGGGTATTACCCCTGTTTCCTTTTTTCATAAGAAAAACTTTGGAAGCGGGCAAAGTGGCAGCTGGTTTAAAAAAAGCTCTGAAAAAAAATTTAAAAACCTTTTTTGGGCACTGGTAGTGTTTAGCGATTTTTATCGACAATGTTGAAATCCCGGGAAGGGGTTTTTTTTGGGGGATCGAAATTTCCAGAAACATGCGAAAATTAAGGTTTTTTAAAACTGTGCTTTTTCCCATTTAAAATCCCCGCCTTTTTTTGGCGCTTTCCCCGTAAATTTGGCGGGCCCGCAAAAGGATTTCAGAAAAAAGGCAGGGTGAGATGGGTTTTGCCCACGTCATGACTTTGGGGGTGTTGGTTGCGATTGGTGGGAAAAAAAACAATGAACCCCGTTTTACAATAGAACAGCGTTTTCCCGTTTCGCCCAGTTCTTCAGCGTCTCTTGGGGTAGGGGCTGCCCCTTGCCTGTGGAAACCCGCTCAAACGAAAAAAAGGGCTATTTCTGCACAAGAAACCTCTACTATGAGCTTTGTTTCCCTTCCCAAATTTTGTTAGATTTTGAGTTTGGGAAAATTTTATTTAGTTTTGCTAGAGAATTTTTTAAAAGGGGTCTTTTGCTTTTTAAATTTTACGGCGGTGGGAGCGGGGGGGGGGGGGGGGTGGGCGAACACAGACAAGCTCTTTTCTATAAAGAAAAACTGGATAAAGTTCACCCAAAACTTAGTGTAGCATTGTAAATGGGAAATCTTTATTTTAACAGTTTTTCTATTGAAATTTTCCTGGGTATTGGGCAGCCTGGAAAAATTTTTTTGGATTAAAAATCAAATTTTTTGTAACGGGAGGTCTCTTTGTTAGCTGCAAAAATTCCCCTTTTATTTTAGTTTACATTTCGAAAAAGGTGTTCAATTTTACCCCTTTCAACCCGTGATGTTGTTTTAAACCACCCCTTTCCCCTTAAAAAAAACAAACCCGCAATCTTGTTGTCAGCACAGGTTGTTTGTTGCCAAAAAACGTGTATCGTACGAAAACACACAGTTACGTGTTTTTGACTTTTGCGACCCAGCACTGTTCTTTTACCCCAGCATTACGAAAATCTTAAAACGCAATTTTATATTCCCCAACGTGAATTAAAAGGGTGCAAAAAATACTTTTTAAATTTATCCAAAACATAACAGATACGTGTTTTTTGGACTTTTCCCCGGGCCAGATTTGTTGATAGCACCTTGAGTTAATTTGAATCCGCAATTTTGTTTTGTTTGAGGGATTTGAGAATAGCTGTGATTTTCCCGTCTTTTAAAAAGAGTTTTTCCCCAAAACTTTTCCCATACCTTCTCAAATTTTTATATTTCGAACATGGAGCGAAATGCAGGTGGTAAGGAGCAAAGAGGGGGGTTTTGCAATGGGTAGGGGTACGGGGAAAAGGGTTGCTCCTTCCAGTGTGGCGACAACCGCCCCCGCGGTCGTCTTTGCAGGCCCGTCAGGACTGTATCGCTGGGTCGGGGGCCCTGTGAATTAAGAAACGAACTCGTCGCCAATCTTCTTCAGTGGATGATGAAACCGCATCTAGCAGTCTTACCTTCGTCCTCGCAATCACGCCAAAATGTCGTCTCGCATCATCAGCACCCGTAAAAATGAAGCAGCCCAATGTAACTCGTGTACCCCCACTGTGGATAATCCATTGTTGAAGACCCTTTTTGTGCAAAATGCGGTTGGGGTAGAAGGATTTTAAAAGATAAAGAGGATGATTTTTTCGCTCTGAACCCCCAGTTATGTGCCACGGGGGGTAAAGGGAAAGGGTAAACGGTAAAAGCCTTGCAGTGCCCCTTGCTTGTCCCCCCCCCCCCCCCCCCCCCCCCGGTCTTTTCCGCAGAATTTGCTTGCGAGCGCTTCTCAGTGGGGCGAGGGGAAGACGTGGGGTATGTCAAAACGGGTCCCGCCCCAAAAAGGGGGGAGGGGCGGCAGAAGTCCCCCTGATAGATTCGCAGCCCGGTCAGCGCAACCCGCCCTCGCTTTTCCCGTCAAAAAAGGGCCAGGACCCCTAAGTGGGCCTTCTTTTGGCAAGCCCCTTATTCACCCGCGATGTCATATGCCGCCTTTGCCGTAAACGCATAAGTAGAGGGAAGAACCCTTAAATGGTTTTAAACCCACCAACATGTTAGTTTACATGCAGGAATGCATGAGTTTAAAATGGAGGGAAACTTGGCCAAAAAAGGCCCGACCGAGCCGGGCCCCAACCACTGTCACACCTTTGTCTCCCCCTCCCTCCCCCCCCCACCCCCAAGGTTCCCCATGCCTGTTCTCAGAGTATGATAGGGATCAGCCCGCTCAGCCCACCGTGCAAGAGTACCCCAGCACCACCAGGAAACCCATTTCCCACCCCTTTTCTTCCCCCATTTTACGACTGCCGCGTACAGCGGCCAGTCTAGCAGCCAGCTTTTTTCCAGGTTTGGGAGCAGAAAAAAAACACTTTAAACCCCAAAACCCTCCAAAGCCAAAAGCCTGAAAGTCGGCCTTGCCGGTTTTGGCCTTGGAAAATGTTTGGCTTTTCCCCCTTGGTGGAAACAGATGGGTTTCCCCCAGTCTTTGGGCCCCTTTTTGCCCCCCCAAAACCAGATGGCGAGCAGGCATTTCTTTGCCAGAAAAGCCCCTCCCCTGCCCCCCGGCCGCCAGTGTTCTCTAAAATTTCAAAGGCCGTTGTCTGCATTGTGTCCAGAAAAGTCCATTCACCACCCAAACCTTTGGACTGTAAGCACGGCCAAGGCCGCTATATCTCTGTACAATCACTGGGTGGCGGGTGGATGTCTTTGGGGGGCGGTGGCTTCAGGCTGGCGCACGCTCTTCAAAACCCAGGGTGGTCAGGGCTCTTTCCCCCCAAAGGGCCTTGGTGGATCACGTGCCAGAAAACCAGGCCGTGTTGAAATGAAAATTTCCTTGGAGCCCCCACACAGGGTCAGGAGCTGTGGAGGCCTTTTAACAACGAGACCCGGGGGCGGGCTGGGTGACAAGAACCCTTTTGCCAGGAAAGGTGCTGTGCGAAAACTGGCGAAATTGCTGGCCCCCTTAAACGGTAGGGGAGCAAACCCTTTTCCTGGCACATGTCTGAAACCCTTTTCGTCCCGAAATTTCAAAGAGCTACCCGGGTTGGATGCCTGCTGAAGAAGGTCGGGTCTGAGTTCGCACTTCCCCGTTCGACCCTTCTTCGTCCCCCCCCCGGCTGCTGCAGCGTCAGCTCGGCCCCCCCCATCAACCGTTCATTGTTGACATGGCAACACGCTGGGAATTCCCCCCTCCCATGCTCCAGTGATTGTGGCAGAGCAATGCCATTACCGTACGAATGACACATGGCCCCCGACAAGCGCGGGACGGACCTCGGGGTGTTGAACTACCCGGGGTGGAGGCAGGTGAAAGAGCTCTGCACCATCCTTTCCGTTTTGAAGAAGCCACCCAAAAAGGTCAGTGGGAAATGCCCTTGTCAGCTGGCATTGTGGTGATCTTAGTTCTGGAACGATCGTTGGACATCTGAAACAACAGGTCCCCCCCAGCGACGGAGGGGAGACGGAACCCTGGGGACACGGAGCCTTTCTCTCCGTCAAATCCACAAGGCCCGACGTTTCACAAATTTTATCGGTTTCATTAGGCAGTGGTTTTGGGGGCCAGAGCTAGGCTAAGGGGGGCGCATCAGCTCTAGGGTGCATCATCTAGGCAAGCAGGGCTGTGTTAAGCTGTGCCGGAGGCGCGGGGAGGGGAGGGGAAAGGGGGAGGTATTCCTAGCACCAGTTATGACGTTTCCTTTTTGGGAAAGAGGTTTGGGGCGAATTTGAGGCGGAGGGGAAGATGAGGAAGATCAGTTTTTAGTCCCTCGACCGAGGTTGGGGAAAAAAAGGCTCCATCTCTCCTGAGTGTTGGGTGCTCCTTTCCTCCAACATGTCCTCGCAATTTAAGGGCCCTAAAAAATGAACAACATTTTACGGGGGTGGCCACCCCCCTGGACCCCCGGTACAAAAAAAAAAAACAGCATTTTCCCCTTCCCCACCCCCCCAAAATTAGAGATTTAAAATGGGGGAAAAAATGGAGACCTTGCTGTTTGATCAATGGAGACTCTGTTGCGTTGCTTCACTTTCCCCCAAATGTCACGGGGGGAAAAACAACATCAGCAACGTGACAACAGTAAAAGGGGCCAAGGTAGGGGTAAGCGGCAGCAGCGGGCCCAAGGTGGAAAGAAGCCTAATGGGTGACTCTGGAAATCTTTGTTTACCACCTCGCCAACGCATGCAATGCAGGGCCCCACACCCAAAACCCCACCGGATCGCAAAGTTCATGGTGCAGGGACTATCTGCGTCCCCAACCCGGGTTTTTTTTTTGCATGTGTTCCGGCCCCCAATAGACCCCTGGGTACCCCAAAATGGCGAATGGCCCGAGCTGGCTCGTCACGCCCATAGAGGTGTTGTCCTGCCCTGCAGCCAGCAATCTTTTCTGAGGGACCTTCAGCACAGCTGGGGGGTCATTACAGCCCAAAAGACCCGGTTTTCCACAGATAATGGGGGATCTTTTGGGACTTTCTTTAAAGATGAATCAGGCATGGACTTGATGATGTTTGTGGCCCAATTTTCCGAGGTCACCTTAGTTGTCAGTCTAAATTTACTTTCCTTTTCAAAAAGAAATTTGGGCCCCCTTTTAAACTTTTTTTTAAAATGATCATTTCTTACTGCAAATTTTTAATTTTTCTTTTCCCCAAAAGTTCATTTTGCCTGTTTTGCTGTGAGGAGAATGTTAAAAAAACAGAAGGTTTCATGACAACCCCGTATTCCATTTACTCACTTTATCTTAAAAAGTTTTGCATTGTCAATGGTTTTGAGGTCATGGTTTTTTTTCTTTTTGGGGGAAAACGCTTTTTTCATGGTCCCTTTTGGGAAAAGAAAAAGTGAATTTTTATGTGGGATTTTTTCCCTCACAATTTTTAATTTGTGGGGGTGAGAAGTTTATTTATAATTTTTTGGGGGGGCATGTTGTGTAAGGGTACAGCTATAATTATGGTCCTTTGGAAAAATGAAAAGTGGCTTCTAAATGGCTTTCTCCCTCACAAAATTTTTAAAAAGGGCTGAGGGGAAATAATTTTTATAATTTTTTGGGGGGCATGCTGCTTTTAAAAGCAGCCCAATTTTACAGGTCTTTTAAAAAAAAAATGTTGTTTCAACAACATTTTTTTTTTTCACCCAAATTTAAACCCAAAATGGCTCAAGGGTCATTTCTTTGAATTTTTGGGGGGCATTTTGCTGGGACATGCAGCTAATTTTTTTCAGGTTTTTCTAAAAAAATTTTTTCTAAAGGAAAATTTGTTCCCTTACAATTTTTCAAGGTGGTCAAAGGGGGATGGGTGCTGTCAGGGAAAAAGGAATAGATAGGACACTGTTAAAAGGCAAAATTTTTCAAAAAGACCCTTTTTTTTTTGCAAGATCTTTTAAAATTTTTTATCAATCCCGGGATTGAGACAACCCATTTAATTTCAAAAAGAAAAAAAAAGAAACAAAACAAAGGTGGGATTCCATCCTATTTTTTTAAAAAAGTGTTTTCTTTGAATTAAAGTTTCTAAAAACTTGCTTTTACAAAATAGTGTTTAAAAAAAAATTCCCCTTTAATTGTACAAGGGAGGTTCAGGAAAACTTGACCAGATGTAGGTTTTTTAGAGGGGCATTGGGGGTATGGGCACGGACCCGGGAAAAAAGTACAGAGCCCTTTCCCCCAGCACGTTGAGTTTAAAAAGAGGGAAAAAAATGCCAAAAAATAAAGGGCACCCCGGGGGGAACAGGAAGCGTTTAAACCCCCCAGTTTTTCCAAGTGAAAAATCAATTTGGGCCCACTCTCATTACGGGGGGGGGGGAAGCGTTTCCCAAAGGGAAATTTACTGTGTACGAGGAAAATGGAGTTCTCACACTTCCGCTTCCGCCCCTTTGCTTTAGGGACGACG
>JAODAL010035979.1:0-42287 GCA_025379985.1 Phyllomedusa bahiana
TTATAATCGGGGTCATGCAGGTTTGGGCTCAGCTGGGGGCCCAGGAAGGTATAGCAATGTCCAGTGAAACAAAAGGGGGGTTTGAAAGACTCCTTTTTCCGGCACTTTTAACTGGGTCATCGGGTTTGGGGCCATGCTTTGGCCCGGGACAAGGTATATCAATGTCAGTGAAACTAAAATGGTGGTTAAAGACTCCTTTTCCCCCGGCATTTTTTAAAATTTGGGGGGTCAGAATTTTTTGGGTCATCTGGGCCGGAGGTATATTAAATGTCCAGTAAACTAAAATGGTGTTCAAAAACTTTTTTTCCCCGGCCTTTTAATTTGGGGCAACGGGTTTTAATGGTAAACCCGGTCCGGGATATATTTTTCAATTCCAGTGAAACTAAAATGGGGGTTCAAAAGACCCCTTTTTTTTTTCCCCCGGCACTTTTTAAATCGGGGGCATGGGCCTCCCTTCCCGGGGACACGGATTTCAATGCCAGTTCAAGAAAAAGAGGTTTAAAACATACTCCTCTGGCACTTTTTAAATTTGTGGTCATGCGGGTTTAAAAATAATGCTTGGTCAAGACGGGATATAATGGTCTGGTTTTTTTTTCTGGGGCTTTTTATAACCAAAGGGTGTTTGCCTAAGTTTTACCTACCCTTTGACTTTTGTGGATTTTAATTCCGTTTCTCCATCCTTTTTGGGTTAAATGAAGGTGTTGTTGCTCCCCCATAGATTTTAATGGTCACGACATAATCTATCACGACCCCCAAATATCTTGTCATGATGGTCGACTACGCCCCATCGACCGATGTCGATGGCCAACGTATCGCCAACACTACTTATCAGTGTATAGGGAAGTATATGTAAATAAAAAAAAAAAATTTAAAAAAATTTAAAAAGTTTTAGGGGCCCCCATTAAAAAAACTTTTTAATTTTTTCAGAGCACAAAAAATAATCTGATTGTTTGCTAGGGGACCCAACAAAAGTCTAAGACCCAAACAGTTCTTCATACATGAGGCCCTTAAAGTCTATTCGGCAAGGTTTTTTTTGGACTTCATTCGCTCCATTTCACAATTGTATATGTTCTATGTGCCGGACACAAAACTAAGCTTTAAAGAATATATATGAATGTGAAACAAAGCAAACTTTGTCTAAAAGGAACTTATTTACTTTGGTTCTGCTGTAGTGTATATTGAAATACCTTTTTCACAGTATCCTGATGTATCCACAAGACGTAACGTGAATGTTGCTTTGGTCTGGTGTCACACGCAGCAATTTTGGAAAAAAGGCTTCTTTCTAGTGGCGGGTCTTCTGGTTCATCTTAACTGCATTTTTTAAGCCAAAAAAGCTCCAGCCATATGTTAGCTGTAGGTAGATCAGGAAATATAAAACCCATTTCAAACAATGTTTTTTTTTTTTACTTTGATGCATTTTTTTTCATCAGTGGTATTTTTGTCTCAAACATGGCATGCTGTAGGTATGGCCTTATTTTCAGGCTCTTTGTGCCCTTTTTTCTCCTATAAATCTCCACTATTTGTTTTTTTCTGCTTAAAAAAATGCTTGCGTAGATGTATTTTTTTTATACTTTTTGAAGTGTTTTTCCATATTATTAATGTAATTTTTAGAAGAATTGCTAAATGATATGGTCTATGAATCATAAGATTTGTGCAGCAAGAAAAGTGCAGCAAAAAATTATTGACTATTTCTAGTGTTTTTTTATTTTACATAAACTACAGCATCTAGTTGGTAGCTGGTAGTGAATAGACAAATAGAAAACACACTAAAAACATTGCTTGCTTCATTGTAGCATTCTTTATTACTTACCATTTAGGGTCAATAGCATTTAAAAAATAGCAGAGCTATGTAGGTGTAGGTTTTTTTCCAAACAATTTGTATCATTTTTCTTCTAAGGTTATGTTCACACGGCTTATCCACGGCGTAATTGCATGGACGGATTTCGCCCGCAATTACGCCGTGTGCTGTAAAGCGGGGGCGGGGCGGAGGGCCGGCAGCTCGCCGGCCCCATAGACATTCATTATCCACGGCGCGTAACCCGCCATGAATAATTGACATGTAACTTTCTCCCCGCTTGCCATATTTCGTGAGCGGGGAGAGGAGACGGAATCCATAGTTCTCTATGGAAACTCTGGATTACCGTAATGACTGGGACGGATTTCAACCGTAATTCGCGCAGTGCTGCGCGAATTAGGACTGAAATCCGTCCAAAATAAGCCGTGTTAACATAGCCTTATTGAACTTATTATTTATTTATTTTGTCTGTAACAAAAATATGCTTGTGTTGCTTTTTGGATGATGAATCACATCACTTATGATGGGGAAAAACCATTCTTGCCAGCATTCCTAGAATACAGACAGGGTTTATGCAAACCTGCTCAAAATAGGTTTTCCCAGGCAAAACAAAGGTAAGTTTAGGAACGGAAACTTACTAAATATAAGATTTCCTCGGGGTCCTAGTAGCGCTTTCTTAGTAGTGTAACATAGAAGTATTACGGTTTAAAATACTCATTATAAACCAACTATTTTTCCGTTAGTTTATTTAAATATAAAATCAAGGCTACGCGTTTCATAGTCAGCTTGACTGCTTCCTCAGGCAATGCATGATACAAATGTTCTAACAGCCATCTTTAAATACCACAGGTGATGCAAACTGAGGTTGGTTACTAATTCTGATTTTCCTATTTTTCTCAATTACTATATACAATTTAGGTGTCCATAGATCTGCTAGTAATAAATAAATACTATAAAATTATTATAAAACTAAAAAACATTAATAAAAATATATAATATATGTTTTTATTTAATCAATCGGGCAAAACAAAGGGAGATATGTACGAAGTGAATAGTCGAGTCTCGTTTTCAGTGTATAATGTGCCTGAATGTATGAAAGTGGTTTTTGTGTGATTATAAATGGAGTCTAAAGTTCATTACACCTCACCTGTGTGGTAGGCGCATTATGAAACTTGGGCGCATTATTAATGAGCCAAGCATGCTATAGATAGGTTGGATATAAGAGAAAGTCATTAGGATAGCATGTCAGTGAATAAAAACTATGGTACTGATCCTGCTTGGTGGACCACAGGTCCCAGCAATACCTGTGCTGTGCTTGCTATTGCTGTATGTAAAATAAAGGCTGAGAGCAGCAAAAATAAATTTCAAATTTAATGTAGTAAAAATTAAAAATTGTAAACAATTGTCTGAACAACAACATCAGTGGGTCATTTAATGTAAAACTAGTTTTAGATTGTATTAAATGAATTTTATAGGAGATATTTTTATATTTCTGGGATATGATATATTTTTATATTAATTTTATATGATAAAAAAATGTTATTACCTTTAAATAATTTAATTTTATATAGTTTGATAATTATCAGAAATTACTTTTTATTATTGCACTGGTGTAAGTTGAGAAATATTGGACATTTTTTGCCCTAATGGTAGGAGCAGTAATGTGCCTAGTTTTGCCGAACCACATTCATATATGTGTCTAATATTACGAGTGTGGTATGACACGACTCCATAACGCCCCCAGAACACCCCCTCATGTTAGGCACATTAGAAAGTGTTGAGTCTTACGAACAATGCGCCTAACACATACATTAGATGCATAAGACATCGTATGCTGCTCACTTAGGCGCAATTTATGCCAGAAAAGGGTGAAAAACCCAACCATACATGTCTCCCAAAGTGTGTTCTTGGGGGGAATATACAGTAAACATTTCTGGCCGGGATGTAGGCATTTCTGAGGTGGGGCTTAAAATCTCTCATAAAACTAATAAAATTGTTGGTAAGAATAGGAAAAATGCACTAGAAAAAAAACACCATATATATATATTGTAAAAAAATACTGAACTGTATAAAAAAAAATGCTTAAAGCCTTAAAAATAGCCATGAAAAATATAAGTGTGAAAATCCAGGCAGTTTTTGAGGTTTTTAGGGCAAAAAATATGTATTTGAATAAAGCCTAATTGCTATGGCCATGTCATAAAGGGGTTAAGCTGGTGAGACACGTCATATCGTTAACAGGCCTATATTACAAAGGATATGACTGTGGCTGAAAATCTACTTTAAGCGAAGAAAGCAATTATTTCTAGCTGTAAACAGGCACATTTAACAAACACTAAAGGAAAGTAGCAATGTAATATAATCCATTCAGCAGAAGTTGCACATACAAGCCAAGAGATGGAGGTCATTGGAAGGTGGACTACTACTTTAATGAAAGAATAAAGGGATGAAGATCTGAAGTCAAGGCGCTTCTGCGAATTGATCAAAAAATGAAGGGTTTCCTTTGCTAAATTTCGGTGTTTAGACCCCCTTTTGGGTGAATAAAAAAACCTTTTTAACCCCAATTTAAAAAAATTTAAATGACTAAACTTTCCAAAAAGCGAAAAGGGGACACATATTTCCCAATTAAAAATCTCGTTCAGCACATTGTGAACTAAGCACTTCTAGCAAAGGTGTGAAAAACAAATTTATTCCACACTCCCCCATCACTGTCACAGTTTTTTTCAACTTAATTGGTTTTTAAATTTTTTTTCACGTTAAAAATGAAATGTGACTATATCTGCACACAATCAAAATTAGTTATTTTACGGGGCCCAAAAATTTTTCACACTTGCTTTTTTTTGGCCAAACGGGCTTTTTTTTAAAATTATGCTGCACTAAAAATTTAAATAAAATACCCTTTTTTCCAAAAAAAGAAAAAAAGTAATGTTTTTTGGGCTGGATAAACCCAATTTGGGGGAAAAAACATTTTTGTAATATTTTTTTTTCCCCCGCACCTGCAAAAGGGAAAAAACCCAGGGGCCATAGAGCTCATCCCTATTTAACGTAAACTGCTCGAGAGAGAGACGGGAATATTAAGTTAGCTGCGTGGCTGGGGTGATAGTGTCAATGTATTAGGAGCTAAGCTGTTTCCTCAGCAAAACATAAAAAATTAAAAGAGAGCGAACGAGAAACCCTGACACTAAATTTTTAAAGGGTTTTGGGTATATCCCATAAACTTTACACACATACAGATATAGCAGAGTTGCATGTGATAAATAATGAACCTATTTGGATTTTAGATCCTGGTAATAGGCTCAGACTGACCCATAGGGGAACAAGTGAAACCTCCGGTGGGCCCCTGGACATGACAGACATGGAGTCTCTTTTAAACTGCATGCACATCCTTGGGAAAAGCAGAAAGGCAGAGAAAGAGGCAAATAGCCTTACAATTGTACGTGCATTTTTTATGGCATTTTTTAAATCCTATAAAATAGAAATAAAATAATTCATTTTCCTAGCGCATCTAAGCTAAAAGAAAGACGATTTGGCTCGAAAAACACGTCAGGGGATGGGAGCTATTTGTTTTTAATATAGTATGAATTAAACTTTATTTTTTTACATTATTATGTACATCGTTGGGTGAAGCAGAAAGGCAGAGAGAAAGAGGCAAATAGCAAGAGACATGTGGAGTCATGTACAGTAGCTGTAGGGTAACCCCCGGGAAATTTAAAAGGGGGTTTTGTCTGACAACACTGATTCAACTTAACCCCCCTTTTTTTTTTTTTAATTGGGGGGGTTTATTTTTCCAAAAACCGGGTCCCCGGGGTTTTTTAAAATTTTTGGGGGGAAACTTCCCAAAAACCCAAAAAAAAATTTTTTTAAAAAGGGGGTTTTTTTTAAAAAAAAAAAATTTAAAAAAAAAGGGGGGGGTTTTTTTTTTTAAATTTTTTTTTTTAAAAAAACCACTTTTAAAAAAACCCCTTAAAGTTTTTAAAAAAAGGGGGGGAAAAAAAAAACCCCCCCCCCCCCCCTTTAAAAAAAAAACCCCCCCCCAAAACCCCCCCCGGGGAAAAAAAATTAAAGGGGTTGAAAAAAAGGGGTTTTAAAATTTTTTAAAAAAAAAAAAAAAAAATTTTTGGTTTTAAGGGGAAAAAAAAAAATTTTGGGGGGAAAAAAAAAAAAAAAAATTTTTTGGGGGAAAAAAAAGGGGGGAAAAAAAGGGGGAAAAAACCCCCAAAAAATTTAAACCGGGGAAAAAAATTTTTTAAAAAAATTTTTTAAAAAAATAAAAAAAAACCCCCCCAAAAAATTTTCCGGGGGGAAAAGGGGGAAAAAAAGGGGTTTTCCCCCCCCTTTTTAAAAAGGGGGGAAAAAAACCCCCAAAAAGGGGCCCCTTTTTTGGGGGCCCCGGGGAAAAAAGGGGGGGTTAAATTTGGGGGACAACCCAAAAAGGGAAAAAGGGTTTTAAAAAAAGGGGGAAAAAAATTTTTTAACCCCCTTTTTTCCCAAAAAAAAACCCCGGGGAAAAAAATTTCCCAAAAAAGGGAAAAAGGGGGAAAAACCTTTTGGGGAAAAAAATTTTTCCCCCCAAAAAAAATTTTTTTGGGGGGGCCCCTTTAAAAACCCCCTTTTTTGGGGGGAAAAATTTCCAAAAAAAAAAAAAAAAAAAAAAATAAATTAAACCCCCAAAAAAAAAAAAAAAAAAAAAAAGGGTTTTTTAAAAAAAAAAAAAAAACCCAAAAAAAAAAAGGGGGGGAAACCCCCCAAAAAAAAGGGGGGGAAAAAAAGGGGCCCCCCCCGGGAAAAAAACCCCCCCCCAAATTTCGAAAACCCCCCCAACCCCAAAACAAAAGGGAAAAAAGGGGAAAAGGGAAAAAAAAGGGTTTTTAAATTTCCCCCTTTTTTTGGGGGGGGAAAAAAAAAAAAAAAAAAACCCCAATACCGGGGAAAAATTTTTTTGGGGGGGGGGTTTTTTAAAAAAGGGTGTCCCGGGACGACGGAACTGCCCGTGACCGCGTCTATAGTTATGGTGAAAGTCCAAGCACCCAAGCGAAGACACAGGCATTCACTTACAATAAGAATGCAGAAGCAAAGTTGCACTCTGCATTCTGTTCAATACAGAACGGCAGTTAAGCGCAGAAAAGGGCCAGCCAATCCTAGCCCTTGTACAAAGGAGAAAAGGTATTATGAAGTACTATTACCAAGAGGTATACATTAATCCATATACAATGTATCTGCAATGCATTTACAATGCCATGACGATGCCTCAACTACAATGTACTAACCTGCTGGCTATCACTAGATCTAATGTTAGATGTAAATGGTTAACAAAAAATATATATGTGAATGAACCAATCCAAAAAAATCCAAAACAATAAATAAATGGACAATCTTACAAAATACAAAGTCCCAAATCACAAGAAACTACTAAAATGTAGATGTTCATTAAGTCCAAAAGGTTTTTGTGTACATAAAGTAAAAATCCAAAAACACTCTCTTTGTAGAAGCAAACGATCCGAGTCCCCCCGTCTAGGAGACGGGATGACACAATCAATCCAATGGGAGTCTCACGTTTATGTCGGACATCACCAAGATGTTCGCCGATTCTCCGGCGGAGCTTTCGAGAAGTTTTACCCACATACCTCATACCACAAATACAAGAGATGAGGTAAACCACATGAGTAGATTTGCAGTTAATAAAGTAGTTGATGTTAAATTCTCTCTCTCCTTTCTTGTCTAAAAAGATGGTAGATTTTTCAACAAATGGACAAAAACAACAATCACCGCATCTATAGGAGCCTTTAGGTTGTTGCAACCACATTGCTTTTTTAGGTCCAGTAAAATGACTTCTGACGAGAATATCATGAAGATTTCGTCCTCGTCTAAAGGTAATGGATGGAAAATCGCCTCCATGATTTTTTAAATCTGGATCCATTTTAAGGATGTGCCAGTGGCGTTTGAGAACTTTTTTAACCAGTGGGGTTGCACTGTCAAACGTGCCAATAAGGCGAATTACATTGTCATTTTCATTGTCACAAAGACTTTTGGTATAAAAAAGACATAACAATTTTTTGACAACGCGGGCTGATTTTCCGGTCCAAAGTGTAATCAGGATACCCCTTTGCTAGAAAACGTTCTCTCAAAGTACACGCCTCCTTTTTAAATTCCTCCACTGAGGAGCAATTATGTCTCAGCCGCAAATATTGACCGGTAGGTATTCCTCTCTTGAGGGGTTCAGGGTGGCAGCTCTCCCATCGCAGCAAGGAATTAGTTGCTGTGGCCTTCCTAAGATAGGGTTGATAAACCCCCTTTCATGACTTTTATTAATTCTTACATCTAAAAAGAAGGAAATCGAACCCGTTCAAACGTAAACTTAAAAATTCGGGGGACACGTTTAATTGTTGTAACAAATACTGAATTTTTTCTGGGACCCTTCCAGATGATCAAATGTCATCGATATATTTTGCCCAGAGGCTATTTTTGGTCAGAAAAATACAGGGGATTGTCTCCAAACCGATGATGGCCTCCCCCCCAGCCGGGGTACAGATTGGCGTAGGCAGAGCACAAGCACAACCCCATGGCCGACCCCGTATGGGAAAGACCACCCCGTCAAACAAGAAAAGTTCTTAGTGAGGGTAAATCCAGTAGGCCCAAAAAACAAAACATTGTGTCCCTTTTAAATTGCACCCCTCTAGATGGAAGAAAGAATTTAACAGTCTCTAGTCCCAGATGATGTGGGATTGAAGTATAAAGTGATTCAACATCTATACTTACCAGGAATGCATCAGAATTGATAGATAAACCTTTATACGCCCAATAATTTTGTGTCCTTTGTATGGAGGGTAAAAATTTAACCAAAAGGGGACAATTTGATCTAAGTAGGCCCCACTTCCCGACACAATGGTTATTTCCAAAACTAGGGACCCCCAAGTCAGGGTTTCTCCCTTATCACTTTAGAAGTGCATAAAAGGTAGCACTCTTGGGAAGCGTGTGTATAGGAATTCGAATTCGGAAAGATCAATGAGATCCTATTCTTTTGCACTAGTCAATAGTGATCTATTGATCACTGTTGGAATGGGACTTTATAAATATGATAAACACAACTGTTTTTTTCTAGGGCCAGTGTTAATAGGGTCAGATCGGTGATGGGAACGCCCCATCGAGGCGATACGCCTGTCTTTTTGTAGGATAGGCTGGGTTAGTTTTAATTAGGGCTTTATAGGTTTTCCTTTGGGTCCCCCCCTTCTATTTTCCCGGACTGTTTTATTTTTGTACTTTTTTAAAATTTATGTTGCACATTTATGGTTTTAATGTGTAGAATTTAAAAATTTTATTTTTTACCTTTTTTTTTTTTCCCCTTTGGTAATAGTCTGCAACTATAGCAACCCGGGGGCTGAAGTAGCCCCCACAAGAGGGGAATTTAGAGTAGGTAGGACACTTTAATGGACCATATTGCAAAGTGACTTGTTTTTTGCAAGATTTTAACATAAAAAGCCAAAACCTTGTACTGAGACAACCCCTTTAAAAGGAAAAAAATTATCTGGGTTCCCTAAAACCCCTCAGTTTGACCTGCCTGGGGAACTTACTGAGCCAAAAGGGAAAAAAAAAACACAGGGGGTCGCCACCGTTGCGGACCAAACATTGGAGAAGCGCTGGGAGGTAGAAAGCAACCTCAGCGTGTCAATCAAGGAACAAGTGAAACCAGCTTCATTCCAAGTAGTCCATAAAAGTAGAAATCTTTATTCTTAATGCATAAAACTCAATAATATCGTTCATAGCATGTAGAACACATCAACGCGTTGTGGAGCCATCTCCTTAGTCATGATGTAATATATTGTAATATATAGCCATCCAAGTTTAAATACCCACTGTCGATCACATGATCAACCTGAATTAACCCTTAAAACTCACCAATACAAACAGTAGTGAAAACAAAAGGCAAAAAACACAATGTAAAATCATGATATCACCAGCAAACTAAAGCAAAATTGACCATTGTGTTGTCTGGATGCAAATTCGGCCTAAAGCATGCCAAATAACATCTATCATGATTGATGTTTGTTCAACAAGTTAAAAAAAACTACACATATGATAAGTGTTACATTCAGCCCATTAAATGAGTGAGTATACCCCCAAGTGAAAATGGACAAATTGTGCCAAGTGTCAATATTTTGTCCAGCCATCATAATTTTCCAGCATTGCCTTAACTCTCTTGGGCATGGAGGTCACTAGAGCGTCACAGGTTGAAGCCACTGGAATCCTTTTGTTGTGTTTGTGGTCATTACCATGTTGGAATACTACCATGTGGCCCACAAGGGAAGGGACCCTGCTCTGCTTCAGTATGTCACAGTACATGTTTGCACGCAACTCGAGGCAGCTCTATGCCTCATATACCTTCCTACTTCGTGGCACGTAAGTGCCCAAAAGAAGTGACAGGTCACTTGTTTTTGTGGCCGTATATTAAATACCCAAAAATACGATCATAAAATCACTGTTGTCTGACCGACGGTGGTGATTTTACTAGTAACATTCTTTTCTGCCATATATGCGGGGCATATTTACTTACCAAAAATATGTCCCACAAATATGCAGTGTAAATGTAACCTTTACTGTGAAGGGAAAATGGCAAACTGGCCATTTTATCTGCCGTTTTATAAATCCAATAAAATAGCATAGAGAATAATGCCTATCTAGAGCATCTAGACTCTACGAGCTGACTGCCTCGAAACATGTTAGAAGATGGGACCAATTTTTTTTAATATAGTATGAATTAAACTTTAATATTTTAAATTATCTAGGTGCTGGAAGACAAACTTAAAGTGGCATCTAGTGGAGATTTGCCTGCTGTCCACCGCATGCCACATATTTAAAAATATATCAAAAGCTCAAGCAATTGTAAAAAAAGAACCTGACAAAATATTGTTTTTAGCCTGCTTACTATACTCAAAATCCACACCAAAAAAACACCATAAAATAGTGACTTTTTCCCAAAGGCAACCAAATATCCACTTCCACTAGTAAAACTATTCAGACAACGATAACATGCTATTTTTATTGTATGGATTTATGATAACATACCCACAACAACCAAAAATATTTTAAATTAAACTCAACTGTATCCCTCACTAAATATATGTTCTCTTCATTAAATATACTGTTGGATATTCCCGCATCTAGGGCCACATGTATGAAACTGTTTTGGTCTAAAACTCACTCTTTTGCCCATAGTAACCTATGGGCAAAAAAGTGAGTTTTAGACCTAAACAGGTTCATACATGTGGCCCTAAGTGTTCGTGTTCAAGTTAAGTTTTCAGCTATGGACACCTGTGGCCTGTTCACAGTATAGAAGAAGGGACCTTGAGCGCTTTAAAAACAGTACACAAACCACTCCCCCCCAATATGTTTGGCCATGTTTCAACAAAAAAACACAAACCCAAGGGCCATACTTACAGTTCAGTGGCTGAAAATTTAACTAATCCAAGTAGGAGACAATGCTACTTGGGAGAAATTTAAGGCCATGTTCACACAGCTTAAAATGGGCCGTATTTCGGCCCGTAATAATGCGCTGAAGTGCGCAAATTACGGGCTGAAAACGGCCCATTCATTACGGTAATCCACAGTTCTCATAGAGAACTATGGATTACGTCTCCTCTCCCTGCTCGGCGAATACGCCGAGGGGGGAGATAATTCACATGTCACTTTCTAGCAGCGTATACACGCCGCTAGCAGTGATTCTCTATGGGCCGGCGAGGTGCCGGCCCCCCGCTCCCTCCCCCACCCCTCGCCCCCCCCGGCCACACGGCGTAACTGCAGGGCGTAATTACGCCCCGCAGTTAACCTGTGTGAACATAGCCTAACAGATGCTGACAACTAATGAACAGGTGCCCTCACACCCATACACTGGGGGGGCAATGACATAGTAGAGGCGTCATGGTGTACCAAACATAACTGTATAATTGTCACCCTTCATAAGCCTCTTCTATATGCCATTGTAATACTAGCAATCAACCACCTCATTGAGTATGTGTGATTGTTTTATTAGCATTTTTGGATTTGTGTAGTCTTCCCTATTTTGTATTTTATTGTGGCTGTTCGGCATACTGGTGTGAACTGTCATGTGCAGTTTTGTACTAGGCAGTCACCTAGTTGATGTGTGTGTGAGCAATTGCTAGTTATTTGCAACTGTTAATTTTTTTCCAGAGAGCACTGGGGCTTACATTGCCTCCTACTGGGATCAGTTCAATGTTCAATGTGACTTTTTGTTTTTAAGTAAATAATGTCACATTTTTCTGTGATTTTTTTCAGGTTTCAACATGCCCACAGCTGACGGTATTTGAATTAAAAATAATAGATATGACCCCCTTCAAAACACCTCAAAATCGGTACAGACCTTCTAAATAAGGATCCCTACACGACATCCCCCTTTATATAGTCAATATGCTAGATCCAATGTGTACAGACTCTAGGTCAGAGCACTCCCATATATAGAATGCAGATAAGCCCCCCATCCCATGTATAAAAAACCTAAAATAAAAGCTATAAATAAAGACACCAAATCAACTAAAAATTACCGTCCTCAGCCCACCCTCTGTATGCAGTCCTTTGTCAAACAATTTCATGCCCCAGACCAGTTCCCTCTTATATTTAAAGACTCCCCTACATATCCATAAAAGTTACTGAACCTAGATCAGACAATCGCTTACTCTCCAAATTACAGATCCCAGTAATCATGTCACCAACCTGCACGATGATACTAATAATGGCAGTTGCCATACATTCAGCAGAGGCGGAGGAGAACATGGCATAGCCAGTGGTGGCAGCTCAGGGAGAGAGCAGAATTTCCAAGGAGGCTGAGTAATAAGAGTGGAAGATAGGCATATATGTTAACACAGGTCAGTGACTAGGAAAATTTGGTTTTTTCTTTCTGCTTGCCAGCCTTTCCCATGTCTATGTAGGTAACTGATGTCTTCTTTAAAAAAAAAAAAACTAGTCAGACAATCCCCTAGTTACTAGGTTTCACCAAAAATCATTTCATCATCCCATTTAGGTTCCATTAGGGTCATGTTTGGCCAATAAATGGAGAGGGCAATGCTACATTTGACATTTTACACAAATGGCTAGTGCTTATTGGATATAGGAGCACTTGTTAGTCTGTCTTCCTTAGTGCATAGAAGTATAATGTTGTACCGTGTTAGCCATATAAAGTAGTAGAAGAGTGAAGAAATCAGGCGATACCTTTTAGAGGCTAACTGAGTATATTTGATAGTGAGCTTTCGAGAGGACTAGCTCCCTTCTTCAGACATTGGTATAACACCATGTCTGAAGAAGGGAGCTAGTCCTCTCGAAAGCTCACTATCAAATATACTCAGTTAGCCTCAAAAAGGTATCGCCTGATTTCTTCACTCTTCTATTTCTTAGTGCATCTATTAGATGTCCCTGGAGAGAGTGGAGCATGTTCAGGTGAGAGATTCCCTTAGTGATTGTATTCAGTCATGTGTTTTTAATGCAGTTTTTAGAGGCAAACATAGGAGCAAATACAAAGTGAGAAGTGTCAGGCTTTCATTTCATTTAAATCCACTTCTGACTTTGGATCAAAAGACTGTCAAAAGCTACATCCAAAACTACACTTGTGATTCGAACCTAATGATCGCTCACTGTGTGGCACATTTAACATTTTGGTCAATGATTTTAAATGTACAAACCAATTTCTGACATTTCAGGTTCTTTATGTGCTCGGCAAATGATTATAACACAGTCACAGTGAAGCTGTTAGGTCACAGGTACAGTGCAGAGAAACTGCATATAGATTGCAAGAAAGAAGCAGCTAAATTAATTTTTTAACTTACGATGTGACTAGTGGATAAAATTGAAAATATCACAGAATGAACACAGCATAAGCAAAGTATGGACTACATTTTTTAAAGATTTTTACTATCAAATGTTCAGAAAAATTATGACGGCTGCTCTCATTATTAACTATAAAATCCTTAAAAGGGCATTTCAATTGAAATTTAAGCTGCCACAATACTGCAAGCGTAATATTGCCGCATAATGTCCAAATAACTCTGCCATACAATGTATCCATATAAAGCTGCCATACGGTGCCTACATAATTGTACCATGCACTCAACACATAACAGCTCCAAACATGCAAATTGCAGGATTACAAATGGTACTGACTAATGGTACTAATGGTACTTACTAATGGTCGGATTTTCAGCAGATTCAGTATTTTGAATGTGCTGCATAGACAACAATAAATAGTATGTACTGAAGTCTACACAGCACAGATTTTTTTATCATCCATTTAAAAAGCCAGGGGAATAAGTAACATTCAATTGTACGGGGCAGACGTCAAATTTGAAAACCGATCGCAAATCTGCGGCAAAAAACATTGGATTTTGGATGGCATTTTGACATTTGCTGTGTTAACCTGGTCTTAATAGTAGTTCATTCATATGAATACTTACATGAATTCATATGTACACTTTATTACATTATTTATGCGTGATTGTAAGGTAAATATATGCACATTTAAAAGGGTGTTCCAAAGAAGGAACATCTGCTTAACAATTCAATTCATAGATAGCAATGAACCAACCGTGTTACAGAATGAGGAGGGTGCTGTTTGCTACCGTCCTCCCCATTCACCGCTATGGGAGTTGTGAAGATAGACAGGAACACTCAGAAGCTATATTTGGAACTGTCATAGAAGTGAAAGGGGAGACAGCCTCAAGCCTCACCATCCTCATTTTGTAACACAATCATAGCTAGCTGTGAGCCAACTTTTTAAGCGGATATTTCTTCGTGGGAAAAACCCTTTAATTGTCAATACCATGTGACTTATGATGTAAGAACATGTGTTTAGCCTCAGCCTTTTAGGAGTAAACAGGTTATTGTCACAATGGGCATTGAGGATAGATGGTGGATCCGAAGGACACCATATAGCGTTGATGTAGTCTAAGCCGAGTAGCGGAGTCTAAGGGGTCCCCTGATTTTTACTGGAGCCCGCCACAAGGCTGGACGGACTTTGCTGCAGGGAACCCCCAGGTCCCAACCCCCGACGTAAGTCCTAGCGGTACCAGCTGATAAGCCAGAAACGTAGAACAGGAGGGCGAGGCAAGAATGTGGTCAGAGCACAAACAACAAGGTCAGGACAGGTAGCGTACAGGTGAGGTCAGAAACATAGCAGAAGGTATGTGCAGGAGATCAATCAGAAGAATAACATGGAGAAATGGCAGACACATATGAGACAGACACCAATAACTGGTCACAGGTAGCAGGATGGAGTGTCCCTAAAAAGCCCATGGTCCCAGATGATTGGCCGGGGAACTTTAGAATGGCACACAGTGTTCCAGTGCGCACGCCCCTATGGGACAACATGGAGAAGTGCAGGCAGAGCCAGCAGCAGGTGGGACAGGATGCACAGGAGAGGGTCAGATCTGAGCAAGGTGAGGAAGAGGGTGAGTGCGGGAATGGGCAGGGGTTAGATGGAGGTGAGTGTGAGCGCGGACCAGGACCCGACTGCAGCAAGCAAGTCCCGCCACAAAAGAAGAAAAAAGAGCTAAACTGTGGACTGCTTATTGGACCACAACACAAATCCTTACAGTTGGGAAGAGGGAGCAGATTCAGGCTTTAAATGACAGCCATGTTAGGAACCCAAGATTGTACTATGGAGTTCTTGGTTGTGTTAGTCATTCCTGATACAGATAAGAGCTTGTCATGGCAATAAGCCGGCTCTAGCCCATGAGCAGGCTTTCAACTACACCATGACAAGACCTGAACCAAGTTGAGGGAAGTCAGAAATATTCTTCAGCACCAGTGATCATAGAAAAAGAAGAAAAGCAGGAGCCTGACAGGATACACCCATGTCAGATCCTAGGCGCATGTGGTGTAATTGGGTTACAGTGAGCCCTTCTCATTAATTTCTAGAAATCCTTTAAGCACCAGCCAGGCATAGGGAACCACTGTGTGCCTGTGTGGGTTGGACAACTGGTAGGCTACTACTGCTTGACATGGCAATGTAGCTGCAAGCCAGGGCCTAGTGGTCAAGAGTGAAGTACCTTCTTTATGTGTACATGGATGAATTGTAACCATGTTTATGTGAAGTTACAAGTGACAAACCTCAGCAGTGTCTGTATTCATGCTTACTGCGCCAGTACACCACTATCCATACCACCAAGCATCTTTACAGTACCATGCAGAAGTTCTGCAGCAAACTGGAAGAACATGTAACAAGGTCCCTCATAATTTGTTTTCTAATTTAGTACCTAGTTTCAATTTTAATTTTCAGTTTGCTTCAGTCTCTCAGATAATCTTATTCTTTAGTTTTTGACAGTATGCAATTATTCCTTTTTTCTCAAAAACACAATTGTGTAACCAGTTTCATGGCATAATATGTGTATTCATGCTTAAACATTAATTCACAACCACTGTGCAGTGAGAGTATGTTTATGCCAATGAGATGCCATGTGGGTGTATCTACGTTCTGCTTAAATCAGTGGCATAGAGGCTCAGAATATAATCATCAAATATTAGCATATGCAAATTGTTGATGATAGAAGCTTATTAAAATCGTACCATGCTAAATGAATTATAAGTTATCATATGCAAATCATTAATTTTGTGAAAATGTTAATACACTACAAAAGTACATTTGCATTATTGGCACACAAAGTATGAACACAAAACTGTAGTAGAAAAAATTCCCATACTGTGTAAGATCTGCAGTATAGTGTACAGTTGCTGTCCACCTCCACACCACGTGTGCAGTTGTACAATCCTCGAAGGATGAGGGGCAGTGGTTCACAGGTGATAGGAATACATTGTCCAGGAGCCCAGAGTCCTGTCTGCAGACAGTGAATTTTTAAGAATTTCCTGAAACACAAATATGAAGATCAGTCATAAGTATAGTCCTGACCAGAGACCTGACAGTCAACAACTATCAATCCCTAAGAGGGATAAGCACAGACAGACAAGTCTGGCAGGGATAATCTCTTGAGAGGAACAAAGAACTAGTCATTTTGAAATTCAGCATGACTATCAGTTTATTTACCAAATGGATATCAGGAGACAGCAAAATGTTTCTCATGCAAATTGTCAGTTCACCAGTGGTTCTGTTCATGTTTATGGCTTGTTTAACTTAAAGGGATATTCCCATCTCAAACATTTATGACAGATTACCTTCTGGGCTCTCTGTTCACTTCAATAGGAGTGCAGCCAAACGCACTTACTTGGCTGCACTCAGAACTCTGATAGAAGGGAATGAGAGAGACACAAAAGCACGACCACCTCTCAATTTATACTGCCTACAGCAAAAATGAGAAGGGGAGCAAGGCAACCACATTCTCAAGATAGGTGCAGATACCAGAAGAGGAACCACATCTATCAGATAGTATCAGGATACAAATATCCCTTTAACATGTTCTCTTCTACTTAGATTAATCTAACATTCCAACTCCCATCCCATATTAATTTGGCTGGTCCTCTCCCTGGGTCTTCTGATGATTTCCTGGTCCTCGCAGGTGGAACATTTCAACTGCAGCCACTGATTGGTTGCAGCAGTCATGTGACGTCTGATCATTTGGAACTGAACAGCTCTGAGTGGTGTCATCATGTCACATGACCACTGCAGACAATCAGTGGATTCAGCGGTAATGTCCTGACTGCCAGAACCAAGAAGTCAACAGAAGACTGGAAGAGAGGAGCAGCAGCAGCATCGCTGGAACAGAAGTAGCTACAACGGTTCATTTTTTTTATATCTTACTACTGCAGCAGCAATGATTTATTTAACTAAAACTAGGTGGACAACCACTTTAAATAATCTAATAGGGCTATGTAATGCCTAAATACAACTGTCATACAAGCTCATAATCCATGGTGATCATAAATGTGAGGTGCAACCCCTTCAGTCGGGCTACCAAGTACATTCTTATCAAGTGCACAGCTTGCACCTTTTGATGGGACTGTATGTCATGATTTTGAGAGGATTAATTACACATACATCAAATTATGGGCCTGAAATGAATGACATTATTGACCAGTCTAAAAAATAACTCACATCACCTACAAGAAAAGGTTAACACAACAGCAAATTCTATAAGATAATACACCTTTATTAAATCCACATAATACATACATTAAAAACAGCATACATGAAGGTAAAGAGGAACCACTTCTGATGACTGGACACCAAACAGCTGGGTATAACTTAAAGATATAAATATCCTTCAAGAAACCCCACTTTCAAAATAAGCGAAAAGACATGCTTGGGAGCGGGTGTATGTACCAGGCGGGGCACAATAAATGAGGGAACCCTTTCTCCCGTGTATGAAATAATTTTTTTGAATGTTTTTAGGAAGATAAAATGAAATGTCATGGTGAAAAATTGGGTTTTATATAAAAAGGGTTAAGATGTTGAAAACCCTAAGCAGAATTAGTGGGGATGTGGGAAAACCCCAGGTCATAAAGTTGGGGTGATGCATTCTGGGATATTGTTTTTTTTTTGGTTCCAGTAACCCCCCAACGGGGAGAACTATACGGGTTCCCCGGGGTAAGCCAGGAAATTTCAGTCCCCCTCCTTAAAAAGAAAAAGGGAATCAACCATCGATTCCAAAAGAGGAAACATTTGCCAGACAGGGAACTGCCGGATTGATGCATGAGGTAACCAGTGTCCAAGCATGACACTGACCGTCCCCCAAGACAAAACTATGGTGTTGGTCTTTGTACTTCATTTTTAACCAACACAAGTATTTTGAGGGAAGAGGATTCCAGACTTACTAAAGGTAAGGGGAAGCCCCATTTTGGGCAAAATATGGAAATTGTGGAACTATTTTTTAGGGTTTTACCTCCTGCTGTAGGCTGTGTGTGAAGTAAGAAAAGCAATTTGATGAATGTCTAGTTATTGTTTTCCATTCCACTCAGTCTCCTGCCTTTTAGTCTGCACAAACACCATGGACACCCCAAAAACCAACCAGGGCATCAGGGCATTGAGGCTTACACTTAGAGTGTGTCCTGTGGGGCAATAATGGGGAAACCCCTTACTCCCACGCAACCCCGTCTTCACTGAATTTTCCCCCGGGGTGTGAGGCAACCATAAAGGGGTTAACCCAAACTTCCTCTCCTCGGGGGTTGTTATACAGGCACTATTTTGGCTGGTATTATCACTATTTTCCCTGTCATTCTTTTATGTTTTCCCCAAAATTTATTTTTTTCCCCAAATTTTTAAAATTATATATGTATATAGACTGGGGTTATTTAATAATATTTATTTATGTATGTAAATTGTTGATTTATAATGATGTATTTGTGTTTTGAGGGATATTTGTATCTTTAACTGTGAACTCAATATCCCCGCCGCTTTTTGGGGACAGTACCACAAAGGGCACCCCCCTGGCTTTCCCCCTTAAAAAAACCCACCCCCTTTGGGGGGTTAAATTTGGGCAGCAGTCTGTTCCGCCTTTTCCTCTGTACATGCAGCCAGCAAGGTTGCTTGGATTGGGGTAAGTCTGTGGACTCTGGTTCACAGTGGTTTTTAAGCAGCTCTGCCTAAAAGTCCCCGGCTTACAATATTTTCTCAGCTTAGAAATAGCCCCTCATAAAAAACCCGGTTGAGCAGCAGTGTTTGGGCGTTTTCTTGGCCACGAATTGGTCGTGGCGACTTCACGCAAGAATTCGATGGTGTGATGATTATTCGATGCCTTTAAAGTTAGGGGAGAGCAAAACCCCTTCATTTTTACCCCCAAACGGGGATGGGAAGTGGAATTAACATCCACAAAACGTCAAAGGATAGTGCCTCTTAGGCAACACATTTAGGTTAAAAAAAAGCACAGAAAAAAAATCAAAACCTTACTATCCCTGTCTTGCACCAGGCAGGGCCCTTAAAGGGGTTTTATCTTTACTGCTCGTGCTGTTCAGGTAATTTTTCCCAGATTGAATTTGAAACCAGGGGGTGTCTCTCCTCGAGCAGGGGTCTCCCCCCCCCACAGGCGTGTCTCTCTCTAAAACGGGCGTGTCTCCCTCATGAAGAACTGGGCATCAAAATTTTCTTTTAAAGCAGGGGTGCAGAAGGTTGTTGGTTAACAGCTCTGTAGCCTCCTGCCTGCTTATGTCTGCACCCTTGGGGCTCCAAACCCAGAAAGCAATGTCATATGTCTTAGCTGCTGGCTTTCGTTGTGTTTTTAAAAACTGTTACTTCTAGTGGTTTTATCAAATTGTACTGACAACGGGCAGAGACCTTTATCAACTCAAGGACAAATGTCACTTAAAAGTAAAGTTCGTTCCTGTAGTGCATGTGAGTGAAAAAAAATGGGGGGGGAGAAGCAAATCAGCTTTGAAGAAGGCCCTACTCCCCTTTTTAACTAACTTGGGCTGGGGTGCAGAGGTGGCGGCGCAATGTAGTGTTGTTTTTACAACAAAGGGGGTTTTGGGGTTCAGTCCCCCACAGGGTAATTTTTTTCCCCCCAAATTTTTCACCTTGTAGAGGACCAAAATATATAGTTAACTCTATAAAAAATAACACACATCTAGCTCCCCTATATCATTATCATCCCCGAGTTATATTGTATCACAATGTTGGAAGTGCTTGGGGTGACTGCAAGGATAGGCAATATAGGGGGCTTGTGTGTGTATATGAAAAAAATTATAGATGTCTACACTTAAAATTTTTTATCTTCACATTTGTGTACAAATTTTAAAAAAAAAAAAAAATACGATGGGGCTTGAAAATCCCAACCTCTGTCTTGCGGGTTAATACCCAGCACTGTACTATCAAAAGCTTTTCAAAAGCTTGTTTAAACCTTATGTATATACTACAGGGGCGACGTCATAAGGGGCGGGGGGAACGAACGCCTTCTTTTCCAAGTGCACTTAAAAGCGGGGTCTGTGAGGGGGTGAAAAACCTCTTTGGGCAAAACCCCTTAAACAGCCGTAAATTTCCCAGAAAAATTTACCTAAAGCTGGGAGATGTACAGGAAACCCGCAGATTTGGGTTTTTCTTGATTTTACCAAAATTTCCACTTTTGAAAATAAAAAAAAGGAGCTCAGTGGGCGGCGCGCTAGCCCTGCCCGATCTCTTCACGGCCAGGGGGGAATGGAGCACCCCCCCCGGGCACTCCCCCGCCGCCTCATTCCCCCCGCCCGCTGCCTTTTGTGCGGCGCACAACCGGGGCCATACAACAGGGGAGGAGGGAGGAGGGGCGATCCTCCTCCCTCCTCTCGCACAGTGAGACCCCGGGCGGGGGAGCGGCCGCTGCGGCCCCCTTCACCGCTGTAGGGGCGGTCCGGACAAGTAGCGCACCAGCGCTACTCTTGCGCCGCAGTATTTTTAAAAGGGCCCCCGCCTGCAGGGGGGGAGGAATGCCAACTCCCCCGGGGGGGGGAGGGGACCCCAAATAGCGGGACCCCCCCGCCAAAAAAAAGGGGGGAGTTGGCAGTATGATTTAACGTCGAGGGGAGTAAAAAAAGAGGTGCAGGCAGCCAATCACAGCGCAGGGGGCGTGGCGGGGGGTTCCCTTAGGGGGGTGTCCCACGGCTGAATGAAATTTCGCCACCAAACACAGGAGGGGGCCCTGTTTGGGGGGCGGGAAATTTACCCGGGGGGGTTTGCCCGAACAGCAGAATGGAGACAGTTTACGAGGCTTTATTGCTAAACCATTTTACAGAGGTAATGCACCCAAATTTCAAAAATGTTATTTTTACTGTCCCATAATCGAGACTGATCTTTTTTAACGAAAAAACCCCCCTTTAAAACCTTGGGGCCACAAATTAAAAGTGCCAGAAGGGAGTTGATTTGAACCATCATTTTACTTGAACTGGCATTGAAATACCTTCCTGGAAGCAGCATTAGCCCCCCAAACTGCTGACCCCCCCATTTAAAAGTGCCGGGAAAAAAAGGGCTTTGAACACCTTTTAGTTTCACTGGACTTGACTTACCTGTCCGGGCCCCAGCATGACCCCCAAACCCCGGGGCCTGGACCCCAGATTAAAAAGGCCGGAAATAGGGTCTTTTAAACCCCCATTTTAGTTTTCATGGGCATTGACTATACCTTCCTGGGGCCCCGCATGAGCCCCCAAAAATGCAACCAGATTAAAAAGTGCCAGAAAAAGGAGTCTTTCAACCACCATTTTAGTTTCACGGGCATTGATATACCTTCCCGGGCCAAGCTGAGCCCCAACCTGCTGACCCAGATTAAAAAGTGCCCGGAAAAAAGGGGTTTTTTAACCACCATTTTAGTTTTATGGACATTGCTATACCTGTCCTGGGCCACAGCATGAGCCCCAAACTGCATACCCCAGATTAAAAAGTCTGGAAAAAGGAGTCTTTCAACCCCATTTTAGTTTTTACTGGGCTTTACTAACCCTCCTGGGCCACAGCATACCCCCAAAAAACCGCATGACCTCAGATTAAAAAATGCCGGGGAAAAAAAATATTCAACCCCCCATTTTAGTTTCATGGAAATTTAAAATACCCGTCCTAGGGCCCCAGCTGAGCCCCCAAACCCGCATTACCCCAGATTAAAAGTGCCCGGAAAAAGGGGTCTTTCAACCCCCTTTTTGTTTCACTGGACTAACTGTCCCTGTCCTGGGGGGCGCTTTTCCCCCCCGTATGGGTGCGACCAATGATTCACTTTGGGAAAAACTGGTGGTTAACGCTCCATTCCCCCCCGGTCCCCCTTTTTTGGATTATTTTTTTCATTTTACTCAATGGGTTTGGAGGAATTGTCTCTTTACTTTGTTTTTGTCCGTGCTCCTACTCCTGTCCCCCTGAATTTAACCAATCGGTCAAGTTTTTGTACCTCCCTTGTACAATTTAGGAAATTTTTTTTTTCCAGTATTTTGTACATGCAAGTTTTTTTGTAGTTTAATTCTAGAAAACACATTTTTTTAAATTTTGGTGGAATCCCACCATGCTTTTTTTTCTCTTTTTTAATTGTATTAAATGGCTTGTCTCAATACAGGGGTTTGGCTAGCTTTTTTAAAGTTTCTTGCAAAAAAAAAGTAAATTTGAAATTTAGTGCCCTTTTTAAAAAGTGTACCCCCATTCCTGTTTCTGACAGCACCTTAAACCTTGAGCCTTTTAAACAATTGTGAAGAACAAAATGTCTTTTAGAAAAAACTTTGGGTGTATAATAGGACCTTTTGGGTAAAATGAAAGTCACACCCAAAATCCCCCCAAAAATTAAAAACAGACCCATGAGCCACTTTTGCAATTGGGGAAAAAACCAAAATGTCTGTTGGAAAAAAAACTTTTTTTTTTTATAACGGGGACCTGTAGTATAGCTCCATGTCAAAAGAAAAATGCCCCAAAAAAATTTAAAAGCATGCCCCTTGAACCATTTTTTGGTCCAATTGTGAAGAACAAATGTCTGTTAGAAAAAACCCTTTTTTTTTTTAATAGGCCTGTAGTATTGCGGCATTTCAAAGCAGCATGCCCCAAAAAAAATTAAAAAAAATGCCCTTCTCAGCCCACTTTTTAAAAAATTTTTGGGGGACTTTTTCCCAATTGAAGCCCATTTCTTTTCCCAAAGGACCAGGGAAAATCTGTTATCTCCCCAAGCTAAATGCCCCTCAAAACCATTGAGAATGGGGAAAACTTCTAAAGATAAAGTGAGAAAAGGGAAATTTCGGGGTTGTTTGAAACCTTGCTGTCTTTTACAGTCCCCCAAATAAAAACCCAGCAAAATGAATTTTGGGAAAAGAGAAAAAAAATTGCAGTAGGAAATGATCATTTTAAAAACATTTTTTTAAGAGGACCATTTTTTTTTTGGGAAGAGAATGTGAAGTAGCCCGGAAAAAATAATCGGTGACCTCGGCAATTGGGGGGGCCAAAAACTTCATCAGAGACCCCATGCCTAAATTCTCTTGATGAAAGTCAAAGACCCATTTATCTGTGGAAAGCCGAAGGCTTTTTGTCTGAAATTGACTCCTCCAGTTTGGCTGAAGGTCCCGGTCGGGGGTTTTTGACGTTTGGCTGCGGGGCAGGCAACACCTTATGGCGTGGGGGAGCGAGCTGGGGCCCATTCTTTCCATTTTGGTTCCCCAGAAGTCTTTTGGGTTTCGGAACCATCCAAAAACATCTGTTGAGACGCGTTTGTGTTCCCACCATGAATTCTTAAGCGGGGTTCTTGGGGGTTTTGGGTTTTGGATGGGGCCCTGCATTCTTTGCGGGGGTTTGAGGTGGTAAAAAAAAAAGATTCCCAGAGGTCACCCTTTAAGGCTTTTCCCACTTCCCTGCTGCTGCGGGCTGCCACTAGGGCCCTTCTTGGCATTACTGTTTTCACGTCGCTGTTGTTTTTTCCCCCGTGAATTTGGGGAAAAGGTGAAGCGGGACGAACCCAGAGTCCCCTTTTTGTTCTTCAGCATGGTACCCCAAATTTCCTGCATTTTACTCTCTTTTTTTTGGGTGGGTGGAAGGAAGTCCCGGTTTTGTTTTGTCCGGGGCCAGGGGGGGTGGCCCCCAAAGAAACTGTTGTTCTTTTTGGGGGGGCCCTTTAAATGCGGGGGGATCTTTTTTGGAGGAAAGGGGAACACCCAAGAACTCTTTGTGGGAGATGGACCCTTGATTTCCCAAGTTTCTGTGTAAAGGGGGGGCACTGAAAAATGATCTTCCTCATCTTCCCTTGGCCTAAAAATTTCGCCCCAACCTTTTTTCCCAAGGAAAGAGACGTGGGGTAAAGTAGGGGGGTTGGGAATACCTCCTCCTCCCCTCCGCTTCCTCGGCACGCTTCAACACCCCTTGATTTTTGCCTGGGGATGATCCCACATGAGAGCGGGTGCGCCCCCTTTGCCCCAAAGCCCTGGCCCCCGAACCTGCCAAATAAAAAGACCGATAAAAATTTTGAAACTGTCGGGCCCTTTGTGGTTTTGCGGGAAAAAAGGCCCCGGGGGTCCGCATCTGTGTCCGTCCCCCTCCTCCATCGTTTGGGGGATGTTGTTTCGAGTGCCCAAAACGATCGTTCCAAAAAATTTAAGATCCCCAACAATGCTCAGGGTAAAAAAGGGAAATTGTCTCCCACTTTTTTTTTGGGTGGCTTTTAAAAAATGGAAAAGGATGGGGCAGGGCTTTTCCCCTTTCCCTCCACTCTCGGTGGTTTCAAAACCCGAGGTCCGCCCGTGCTTGTCGGGCCCAATGTGTAAAAATTTTTTTTCCCTTTACGGGTAATGGCTTTTGCGCTGCTCCCCAAAATTGTTGGTGCATGTGGAGGGGGGAAATTTTCCAGCTTGTTCCCCACGTCAACTTGGACGGTTAAAGGGGAGGCCGAGTGACGCTGCAACGCAGCCAGGGGGGGAGGGAAGCAGGGGGGAAAAACGGGGGGAAGTGCGAACTTGGGACTTGGGACCCTTTCCTCGCGGGCCCAGCCCAAAAACCGGGTAGTCTTTAGAAATTTCTGGAGAAAAGGTTTTAGGGACATGTCCCAGGAAAGGGTTATGCTCAGCTAAGGATTTTTAAGGGGGCCCAGCGTTTCGCCGTTATCGCAAAAAACCCCCTTTGCCTGGAAAAAGGGTTTTTCTTGTCCCCCAAAACCCCAGCGCTCCGGTCTCGTTGGGGGAGAGCCGCCCAAAAAGTTTCCTGACCTGTGTGTGGAGGGTCCCCAAAAGACGTTTAAATTTTAAAACCGGCCTGGTTTTTCTGGGCCGTGATGCCCCAGGGACCTTGGGGAAAAAACCCCTGCCCCAAACCCCTGCGTTTTGAAGAGGTGGCCCCGAGCCTGAGGCCCCTTTCCCCCCCAAAGAGAAATCCCCAGCTAACCCAGTGACTGTCAAAGATATAGGGGCCTTTGGGGGCCGTGTTACTAGTCCATTTGTCGGGGGTTCAGTGGATTTTTCCCCGGCCCAAACAGTTGCAGACAACGCCTTAAAAATTTTGGATGTTTCGGGGCTGGCCGGGCAGGGAGGCTTTTTAAAAAAAGGAAATGCCTGCTCGGCATCTGGTATTGGGGGCAGGCAAGGGCCATGAGGGCGGAACCCATCTGTGCCCAAACAGACGGAAAGGAAAATTTTCCCAAGGCCAAAACCCTTGCTTCCCGACATTCGGTTTTGGTTTTTGGGGGGGTTTGGGGGGAAAAGGGTTTTTTTTTCTTTTTCCCAAAAACCGGAAAGGGGACAGAAGGCGGCTGCTAAAAGGGCCCAACTTTTTACGGGGGTGCGGTCATCAAACTGGGGGAGGAAAAAGGGGGTGGGGGGGGTTCTCGGGTTGGGGGTGGGGGGTTTACTGGGTAAACGTGGGGGTTTGAAGCGGAGGTGATCCCTGATCATGACTCTGAGGAATGGGCAGTGGGGAAAACGCTTGGTGGTGGCAGAGGAGGGGCGGAGAAAAAGGGTGGGGGGACAGTGGTTTGGGGGCCCGGCGTCGGTTTTTTTTTTTTGGGCCCAAGTGTTGCCTCCTTTTCAACTATGCATTCGTGCATGTGCCCTAGACAGGTTTGGTGGTGGTTAAACCCCCTAAGGTTCTTGCCTCTACTTAGGGTTTTTAGGGCAAAGGGGGGGCATATGACATCGCGGGGAAAAAATCAGGGGCCTTGCTCAAAAAAGGGCCCAGGCTTGAGGGGTCCGGGAAACCTTTTTGACGGCGATAACGGGAGGGGGGGTTTGGGGCTGACCCTGGTGGCGGAATCATATCAGCGGACTTCTGCGACCCCCCTCCCCCCTTTTTGGGGGGGGGCCCCTTTACTGACACTACCCCACGTCCTCCTCCATTGATGAACCCGTTTTCCCCAAGAAAATTTGTGAAAAAGACCACTTTGGGATCCGCAATTTTGTCTTCATCTTTCATAAACCACAGGTGACTTGGTCGTCCGGGACATTCTGCATCCAGGAGCTGGGGCTAAAGCAGGGGGTTTTGCAAGGCGTTGCCCCCGCCCGGGATTTTTGGCCCTTTTCCGGGGTTCCTTCTCCTCCTCTGATGGCATCAGTACTGGGCGTCAGGGCAAGAAAAAATCCCTTTTTTGGTCTTGATCTTTTTTCAAGCTTTCTGCCCCAAAACCCCATTTTTGTCTCAAAAAAAGGTTTTCAGAAAATGGATTATCCAAAAGTGGTGGGCACCGGTTTACATTTTTGGGTGCTTAAAGTTTGGGGGATGCTGGGTGATGTGATGACGCATTTGTGGCCTTGGGCTGGGAGGCGGGGGAGGTAAGGGGTGCTGGATTTCAGGTTGCATTAACCCCTGAAGGGGCTATTGGGAAGGGGGTTCGTTTCTGAGATTCACAGGGCCCCGGGCCCCGCAATTTACAGGCCCGACGTCCTGCCAAAAATGACGATCCCCTGGGTTTCGTGTTGTGCCAAACACTGGAGGAGCACCTTTTCTCTACTTACCTCCAAAGTCCCCCACCCCATCTTTGTCGTTTTCCCCTGAAATTTTGTTTTTTGTTTAGAAAAATTTTAAAAAAAATTTGAGAAAGGTTTTTGGAAGGTTTTTGGAAAAATCTCTTATTAAAAAAACGGGAAATCACAGCTATTCTTTAAAACCTCAAATCAAAACAAAATTGGGTGGGTTCAAATTTAACTGCAAAATAGATCTAAACAAAAAAGCTTGGGTGACCAAAAATGAAAAAAAAACCTGTCTGAAATGTTTAAGGATATTAAAAGGGATTTTTGGCCCCCTTTCAAAATTACCTGTTTGGGGCTACAAAATTTTCTGTAAATTTAAATTTAAATGCAAAGTTTGATCTATCAAAAAGCTGGCCTGCGCCAAGGGAAAAAACAGTATCTGTTTTTTTTATTGGGATAAAAAAGGTTTTTTTTTGGGACCTTTCAATTTTACTTGTGGTGCTACCAAAATTGCTTTTTGGGGCCCATTTAAGTTTAAAGGGGGCCTAAAAGAAAAAAAGTGTAGTGGGCCCCAAATGAAAAAAAAAAGTATCTTTAATGTATTCGGATTAAAAAAAGGAAAATTTTTTTTGGAAAGATCAATTCACCTGTGGTAATACACAAATTTTTTGGATTCAAATTTTAAATGCAAGGTGGCTTTACAAATAATCTGGCTGGGCAAAAATGAAAAAAACACGTAATTTTAATGTAAATTGGATTTTAAAAAGGGTTTTTTTTTCACCTTTAATTTCAAATTTGGGGACTACAAAAATTTCTGTATTCAAATTTAAAATGAAAAGGTTTTATCAACAAAGTTTGGGTGCGCCAAAAAGGGAAAAAAAAAAGGGTTTTTGAAAGGGATTCGGATAAAAAAAGGTTTTTTTTGGCAAATTTCAATTCACCTTGGTGACTAAAAAATTGCTGTTTTCACATTTAAGTTTCAGGTGGCCTCAATGAAAAAAGCTGTAGTGCGCCAAAAAAATGAAAAAAACGTATCTGTAATGTATTGGATAATAAAAGGGGATTTTTGGCCCTTTAAATTTACCTGTGGGGAAAACCTTTTCAAAAATTTTTTTTGGGGTGGGAATTTTTTTAAAATTTTTTAACCTTTCAGGTGGCTTTTAATCAACAATGGGGGAATGGGGAAAATTGAAAAAAAACCTATTGAAATGTTTACTGTTTAAAAAAAGTGGAGTTTTGCACCCAACAAAGGACCCGCAGTTACTAGAAAAGATTTGTATCCCAATTTAAGTTCAGAAGTCCAATAAACCAGGGAAAATTTTTTTAATTTGAAAAACTTTTAATAAAAAAAGCTATTGCAGTGCCCAAAGTCTACCCCTGTCTTGGTTTAACTTTATCCGTTTCTTTTAGGCTGGGCTGTGTTCGCCTGTGGGCCCCGCCCCCCCCCGGGTCCCCTCCCTTTACTTTACAAACGGTAGATGTCCTTTTAAAAATTTTTACCTAAAATGAAATCTTCCCAAACTCTGAAACTAACCAAGTTTTAAAGGGTCACAGCTAAAAAGTAGAAACTTTCTCTGTGAAGAATTGGAAAAATTTCGTGGGCTGTTTGGCCCCAAGCAAAGCGGGCATGTCCTCTTTTATGAGCGCTGGTGGACAATGTCTTGAACAGGAAGGGTGTTTTTATGTTAAAAAAGAGGGGCATGTGATTTTTCCAGCCAATCGCAACCAATTTCACATTTCCCCGTCATGAAGTCGCACCCCACATCTCATTTGCCCCTATTCTGTAAGCTGATTTGCTGGCCGCCCAAAAAAAAAGGAAGCGCCGAAATGGGCCCCCGATATTTAATTGTTTTTGCAGAGATTTTAACTAAAAATTTTCGCCCTGGGTCTTTAAAAAATTTTGGGTCAACATAAAAAACTGTGCCGATTTCAACTTTGTCGATAATAATCGCTCAACACTATGAGCAGCTCCTCTATAGCGAACAAAAAATTTTCAGACCACAGCACCAGTCTTTATACTGCACAGTCTCTCACACCACAGGATACAGCCTGCTTGCAGGTTATTTAGCAGCACTGCTTCACAATCAGGCCTTCAGCCCTTTAAATTAACCCCACAGAACCAATAGTTAGGCTGCTGGTTCAGAACTCTTGTGCCAGTTCATTTGTGCCACACATGCACCAATACTTGTGCCACTGCTTCACTTCAGTGACTGTGCCAGTTATGCCCGCATGCTCCACCATAGGTGAGACCTCACTCACATTCGATCACTATCTTGGGTTGTCCTGGAATTCATTCAACTCACAGGATCACCGTCTTTTGTACATGATTTTGGCACACCAAATTTCCGACACCGGGATTCTTTTTAACTTGGCCTCAGCCAGCTTTATTGAGGCACAGGAAAAATACAAATAAAATACAAACAAAAACCTCAGGCCGTCAGGCCACTCACTAAACACAATTATAGTCCCTCTCTAAATGTGGTCTGGATCTGGCATCCAGTACCACCAATACACCTGAGTCACCAAACTGTAAAGACTTCCCTCAAGCCTCTGTGGGCCAAAGCTCTCTCCTCAGCTCTGCTGCTCCAACTTTCAGGTGACAACCACGCCTCCTGGACACCTGGAGTAGCAGCCTTTTAATAGGCCTAGTAAGATCTGGCACTGGAATGTGGGAACGGTCTTCCACCCAAACTATGACCGTTCCCGGAAAAAATATCCATACTTGGCCGCATAGCAGCCATGCTAGCTACGTGTCAGTAACCTATGACTACTGACATCAAATAGTTTCCTTCCCCCAACAAAACCAGGTTTTTGATGGCACATTTGCAGCAGGTATCCTGCTGTACTTCACCTAGTGGCAGAAACATGTGACTGCCTAAGGTTGCTCTGCCACAAACATAGCCAGCTGTTTGGTGTCCTGTATTTGGAAGTGGTTCCTCTTTACCTTCATGTATGCTTTCTTGTATTGCAGGTTTTATGTGTGTATAATAAAGGTGTTTTATTTTATGTCATTTGCTTTTGTGGTAGCTTTTATGTAGGTTTCATAATGTAGAGGAACTGAAGAATCAGAAATCCTGAGATGTGTGGCAGCATGGTAGCTCAATGGTTAGCACTGTTTCCTTTCAGTGCTGGGATCCTGGATTTAAACCCAACCAAGGACCACATCTGCATGGAGTTGTTATGTTTTCCCATGGATCCCCCCAAATACTCCAGTCTCCCCCACACTCCAAAAGACACATACAGTGGGTACGGAAAGTATTCAGACCCGTTTACATTTTTCACTCTTTGTTTCATTGCAGCCATTTGGTAAGATCAAAAAAGTTAATTTTTTTACTCATTAATGCACATTCTGCACCCTATCTTGAAAGGAAGAAACAGAAATGTAGATATTTTTGCAAATTTATTAAATAAGAAAAACTGAAATATCACATGGTCATAAGTATTTAGACCCTTTGTTGTGACATTCATATTAAACTTACATACTGTCCATTTCCTTCTGATCCTCCTTGAGATAGTTCTACTCCTTCATTGGACAGCAGCTCCTCTATAGCGAACAAAAAACATTTTCAGACCACAGCACCAGCCTTTATACTGCACAGTCTCTCACACCACAGGATACAGCCTGTTTGCGCATTATTTAGCAGCACTGCTTCACAAGGAAGAAACAGAAATGTAGATATTTTTGCAAATTAATTAAACAAGAAAAACTGAAATATCACATGGTCATAAGTATTCAGACCCTTTTCTGTGACACTCATATTTAACTCACATACTGTCCATTTCCTCTGAGCCTCCTTGAGATAGTTCTACTCCTTCATTGGAGTCCAGCTGTGTTTAAATAAACTAATTGGACTTGATTAGGAAAGGCACACACCTATCTATATAAGACCTTACAGCTCACAGTGCATGTCAGAGCACTTGGGAATTATGAGATCTAAGGAACTGCCCAAGGAGCTCAGATACAGAATTGTGGCAAGGCACAGATCTGGCCAAGGTCACAAAAGAATTTCTGCAGCACTCAAGGTACCTAAGAGCACAGTGACCTCCATAATCCTTAAATGGGAGAAGTTTGGGACAACCACAACTCTTCCCCGACCTGGCCGCCCAGCCAAACTAAGCAATCATGGGAGAAGAGCCTTGGTGAGAGAGGTAAAGAAGAAACCCAAGATCACCGTGGCTGAGCTCCAGAGATGCAGTAGGGAGATGGGAGAAAGTTCCACAAAGTCAACCCTCCACCAGTCGGGGCTTTATGGCAGAGTGTGCCAAAGGAAGCCTCTCCTCAGTGCAAGACATATGAAAGCCCACATACAGTTTGCAGAAAAAACACATGAAGGACTCCCAGAATATGAGAAATAAGATTCTCTGGTCTTATGAAATTTTTGGTGTTAATTGTAAGTGGTATGTGTGGAGAAAACCAGGCACCTCTCATCACCTGCCCAATACAATTCCAAAAATGAAACATGGTGGTGACAGCATTATGCTATGGGGGTGTTTTTCAGCTGCAGGGACAGGATTACTGGTTACAATTGAAGGAAAGATGAATGCGGCCACGTACAGAGATATCCTGGATGAAAACCTCTTCCAGACGCTCTGGACCCTCAGGACTGGGCTTGGAAGGTTCTTCTTCAACAAGACAATGACCTAAGCACACAGCTTAAATATAAACAATAGAGTGGCTTCAAAGGAACAACTTCTGTGCCCTTTCTTGGACTGGCCCAGCAGAGCCCTGGTACATAACCAATTTAGGGAGCATCTCTGGAGAGACTTGAAAATATGCTGCCACCAATGTTCAAACATCGAAAAACCTGAGGTAACTGGAGAGGATTTGCAGGAAGAATTGAAGAGGATCACCTCATAAAACCAGTGTGAAAAAAACTTGATGCATTCATTCAAGACGTCTCTGGTGTTCTAATCAAAGGGTGCTTCTAACTCAATTACTGAACAAAGGCGTGCTGAATACTTAAAGACCATGTGGTATTTAGGTTTTTCTTGTTTAATAAAATTTGCAAAAATATCTACATTTTCAGTTTTTTTCCTTCAAGATGGGGGGGGGGCTAGTAGTGGTATAATAATGGAAGCAAAAAAAAAAAAAAAAAAAAAAAAAAAAAAAAAGAACTTTTTTTATCTTACCAAATGGCTGCATATGAAACAGAAAGTGAAAACATGTAAACGGGGTGTCTGATACTTTCCGTACCCACTGTATGTGTCTTTTGGAGTGTGGGGGAGACTGGAGTATTTGGGGGGATCCATGGGAAAACATAAACAACTCATGCAGATGTGGTCCTTGGTTGGGTTTTTAAATCCGGAGTGCCCAAGCACTGAAAGGAAATTCAGTGCTAACCATTGAGCTACCATGTGGCTGGCCACTCATCTCTAGGATTTTGATCTTCAGTTCCTCTACCATAATGAAAACTACATAAAGCTAACACAAAAGCAAATGACATAAAAAAACACTTTATTTTGTGTATAACACACATAAAGACCTTGCATACAAGAAAAGAGGAATACAATTTGAAGGCATAAGAGAAACCACTTCCAAAGACAGGGGACACCAAACAGCTGGCTATGTTTGTGCTGAGCCACCTTATGCAAGCCACATCTTTCTGCCACTAGGTGGAAGTTGACATGCGGATACTGCCTACAATGGTGTGCATCAACAACTTGGATGGTTGATTGTGAGCACAGGGACTATTGTGAATAATGACAATCTCTGCATAGCGCTGTGGAATACAATGGTGGTATACAAATGAATAAAATAAATAAATTGTGGATGTACAGTACAGTAGTTATGTTATGTAAGTGAGATTTTGAAGACTGAACCATCTGTCTAATTCAGACACAAAACAACACAGTATTGCTACATTGTAAGCAACTGCATAGGTCAAATAATAGAGAATTCAAATTGTTGTATTTGGGCAACGTTGAGAAACGTTTTCATAATTTTTGCTACTTGGGGTTTTTAGTGTTTTTGACACCAAAATAAGCAGCAGAAATAAGAATTTGTAAATACTCCTCAAGTCAATAAAATTAAATGTGACTTTAAGTTGTGTTTGAAGTTCTACATGGCAAAACAATCCTAAGTTATTAGTGCCCTGCTAAATCTACATTAAGGCAGCCAGTATTCAACTACTAACATCATAAAATACAATGAAAGGACGAGCATCGTACTCTTTTTAGTAATACATATAAATAGACTTCATCCAGCCACAGTACAACATATCCAAATGTGCAAATGAATTCCCAGAACTCCACTTACTATGGATTTTTACATTTTATATTGTGGTTGTACAAAGTTTTTATTACATTTATTACCGGAAGGATTGTAGTTCTCATAAGACAATAGGTATTTATTATTAAATGTGGCACGGGAAACTCTTCAGATAAAAAAAAAATATATATATATGATAAAAATAAATATATAAAAATTCAAAAGTGTCCTTTGGGGTGACATATCAAAGATGATTGACATGAGATGTCCAGCTTTGAAAATGATGTTAGAATGCTCTGTTTTTTATGTTATACTGTATGTATCTATATGCGATCATTCAGTGGTTGCGTCTCTTGATGGTTCTGCTACCATGTTGCAATAAATTGGAATCAAAATGAAATTGTAAAGTTAAAAAGTGGACAGATGTGTGTGTCAGGGTAGGGGAACAAGCACCAATCTTGTAATGTTGAAGGGTAGTCCCAGCAGCATATGTGTAAGCAGATCTATACAGTCATGTGACACACATAATTTAGAAGTATAATATATTTTTCCACTATACAAAATGTTGGGGATCAGATCATATAAACAGACATCATGCTCATGCCCAGGGGCGTAACCAGGATTTCATAGTGATCTACCACGTAAGTGATATTTCGGAGAGCATTGGACAGGAATAGTCACTATAAACAGCAGAATTAGTAGCAAATATAAAGAATGGTATAAATAAAAACCTCCATATATCAGTGGATCCAAATAGTAGTGTACAGAGCAGAAAACCACCAACTACTTGATCCCTACAAAATGGAGTGTGGCCCCCTCAACCCTGGGCCCCGAAGAAGACACTATGGCTGCTATGGCTATAGTTATGCCTATGCTCATGCCAATACAAGTCATAAAAAAGTAAATATATTGTTGAATATTTTTATCATATACAAGCAATAAACATTTCCCAGAGGTCTATTGAAATACATGCTTGACAACATGAAGAACTTGATATCATCTGTTATCATGCAAGTTATCATTGGAATCACAGATGTAGCCCATGTAACCGCTTTTGGGCATGTCTCTATTTTAAATAGTGGTGAGAACCTGTACAAGGACATGTATAGAGGTGTTTTAAAGAATGTGAACTCTTTCTGTATAAATATGACCTAAAACTACATCTAAATAAAGAGATATAAGTCAAGAATATTAGACTTGGTCATTTTTTTTATAGAGAAAAATATCCCATACCTGTGAGTGACAAATGTATGTGAACCTTTAGGATTAGCAGAAAATTTTAAGGTGAATTTACAGTCAGGTGCTTTAAATCAATGGGATGACAATCAGGTGGGAATGGGTGATCTGTGTTATTTAGAGAACGGCGATCTAGCAAAGTCTGATCTTCTCAACATGTTTGTGGAATTACAGGCAGTCCCTGACTTACTCCGTTCTGACTTACATCTGTCCCCTAGTTACAAATGGAGAGTTATGGGGCATGTAGTTACATATTCCACAGCGGATAATAGATGTGGAACTATAAGTTCACGATGCCCACAGCAGCACTCATAAGGTGTGTGTGTGATTTGTGTTTTGTGAAATCTTCTTAACAGGAGCTCAAAGACCGCAAAGAAACAAATGTAAAACCCTTCCGCTGCACTATCCAAACTGTAAAAAAAATCCCTTTGTGTGGAGTACAATTTAATAAATATACCTGTTTCGATTTACAAATTATTGGGTCTTGGTGTTGTGGAATTTGTTTTCTAGTAACAATCATACATATGGTTTGTCTGCTCCATGTGTAAGTGTATTATTTGGTAACTAAATGACTGTTTTTCATAAGGTATTAAACTATCATACATAGATGAGCGCTTTTGAAAAAATACATTTGTCAGCACTGATTTTCATTACACCAGGACTGCTGAGGTGATGGACAGTATCCATTTGGAATATGCATAAAACTAGTGAAAGGAACACAAGTTTTTTTTTCTGTAAAAATGTTGCAGTTCACAATATGGCGTGACAAGAATAATGCTTTGGGAATCACATGCGCTCATCGTTGAGCAAAACTGTTAAAACACAGAGTGTTTTAGGGAATCTGAATAACTTGCATACTTCTCTAAATGTATACGGTCTCATCTAAAAGCTTTCTTGTTGGTCAGATCTGCTATGACTACCAGAATTGCTATTAAGAGTAACAAAACCCTCTTCAATCCTCTTCTGAAAGATCAGGACATGGTATACCCTCCAGATATGTGGTGATATTAGTTTAGGAGCATTGGAGTCATAGTATAACTTTCTAAAGCTGTTAAATATTTGGAAGGATCTTTGAGAATTGTATAAGTCAACAACTCAACTGTAGGTGTTGCTTGTTTTTGCATATTATCTGTGCCAGCCATTTGCTAGACTGATTGCCCTGCTCAAATAAAGGATGGTAAAGAAAAATCACCTTCAACCCTTTTATATAGAAACAATAGGGCGACATGAATTTACCGGGCTGCGTTAGAAGTCTGGCATCTTTTCATTCTGAAAACTAGCGCCCGATTTCTAATCTAATATCAGGCGCCCTCGGCACTTTGTAATGCGCCTGAGATCGGGGGGGCGTGTTGGAGGCGTGTCGCACTACAACCGTACGAAGCTACATATTTATATCTTTAGTACGGCAAACCCAGGCACATTATGCTGGAACAGGGCGTGGTTGAGAGCCCTTTAAACAGTGGGTGTGTTAAGCTGAGCCAGAATGCGCTTTGTAGCTAGAAAGCACTAAATCTATGACCCACAGTAGAACAGGTTAATAGATTCAGGGGCATTCTACGCTACAAATGCGAGCAAAGAAAATGGCGCAAAAAATCCTACATGTCGCCCTGTAAGTAGTGGTCTGTTCGTGTGGCAATAAAACCCGATGCATCTTCAGTTTAGGGGGGGAGGGGGCCCCATTAGGCTGAGCTTTAAATCTAGATTCAAATTATCAGCTACTTGTGGCTATTTTTTGTACCTTTCTGTTCTTGTGTAATCTAAGGCAATGAATTGCTATAGGGTACGTCCACATGGCAGTATGCAAATACTGGCTGGATTCTAATTAAAGAATCCAGCCGGTATTTTGATATCTTGTACGTGGTTTGTTCACAGTTTGCGGATTCGCCCCTGCCCTTTAACCACTGACATGTTCATGTTCTGCCCCGCCGCGATGATGGGGTAAAAACAACAGCTTTCTCGCCCTCCCCACTCGCCGCATCCCCTTATTTAGTTTTTCGAACCCACATCGCATAACATGTAAAAAAAAAAACCCGGTCGCGGGAAATCTGTGCAGGTTTGGGTGCTGAATCTGAGATTTCTGAGTTAAAGTCTTTCAGATGAGTAAACAGTCGGTTTATAGATGACTTTCAAATCCGAAAACCATCTGTAAATCCGACCGAAAGCCCTTAAGGGAAATCTCTCCTGTTAGCTGACCTAGGAGGGGATCAGAAAAACAGCTATCTGGTATCGGTTACAGTCAGAGTCACCAATTAATGGGAGCCAAAAGGGTTGTGCCCTCCAGCCAGCATTTGGGACAATGGACTTGGGAGTGATCAGAAACTGCCTTATAGAAATGAATAATAGATACAGCCACTGCCCAGGCACTTGGATTGCTTATTACCATAAATCATTTGTTTGGACAATGCCTGACTATAAAGAGTAGGACAGGAGAAAACTAGAAAACTACTTTAGTCAGATAATACCACCTCCAAAGGTTGCACAATCCTACTTTAGATATTATATGTTCTAAAGAAAGTAAACATGTTTATCGCACCTAGAGGATTCCTGGGAAGATGGAATTTATCAAAAAAAAAGAAAAGAAAATCTAATAACTTTTTTTACCAGTCTCCCTACACAGCAGCCGTTACACACGATAGAATTATTAACGGCAAAGATTACAGCCTGCTGCAGTACTTCCATATTGGTTGTTTTAGAGTATACATATTCTAATTGTAACAGTCCATCTGACACCAATATTATGGTTAAGAAAACTACTGTTTCTATGGTACAGTGTCTCTTGGAAGCAGAGAATATGGGGAATATACTGGAATACAGTATGTAGGAAAAGACCACATGTCTCATCCCTGCAGTTCCCAAACCCCGGATGTTCCAAGACAGAAATAACTACTGTATAATTCATATGAGAGATTAAATCTAGGACAGATGCTCTTCCCAAGATCCCATACACATAGAGACTGGAGAGGGAAACTTCAAATTATTATGTCAGATGTGTCACAAAGAGACAACATATTATGCCAAGACTATAGCTTCATGTGTGCTATGATTGCCATTGTGTTCAGAAAAAGCAACACAGTATAAGAAGATGAATTGTCAACATGGAGAAAAAAGGATGATTACGACGTAGCATTGATCTTAAAACACTAAACTAAAAATATCAAGCCCATGAGTAACAAAATTATTAAACCTTTAAACAGAAGGGATTTTAGTACAAGATAATAAATTTAAAGCCCAGGGACAAAATATTATCTAATATAATTATATTCTAACAATCATACCAACATCCCAACTGCATAAAGTCACTTGGGTAGAACAGAGGTAACAGCGTGATATTTTACAAGGTCTAGATTATTAATATGACTTTTAGGCTATGTCTACATGGCAATGGACAAAAACTGTCCAAAAGTTGACCGGTTTTTGTCTGATGCACGATTGTGTTTATCATCGCATTTTGCACAAAAAATGCAGTCAGTTCTCATTTTTTTGCCATCGGCCCATACAATTGATTGAATGGGAAACTGACGGCAAAACACTGGAGTATCATAGAACATGTTGTATGATACGCCGGTGCCAGAAAACGAGCAGACTACAGGTCGTTTTTTCTATTAAAGTCTATGGGCTGCCTGAACGATCCAATTTTCAGCGGTTTTAGAAAAGCCGCCAAAAATACGGTCGTTTTTCTATGCTGTGCAGACATAGCCTTAGTACCATCAGAGTAGTAGGGCAAATACCAGGGTGAAATGATACAGTACGGTGTCGGACTGCGGTGCCTAGGGCCCACATGTGGAGTTTATTCTAGGGGCCCACCAGTGGAGTTTGTTTTAGGGGCCCACTGTAAAGTCATTGCAAATGCTTCCTGTAATCTACATCTTGCTTTCTGCCTCTTTTTCTAGGCTTTTATGCCTCTTCTGAGGACGTATAAGCAAATAAAAAACAACACCAGGTCTGCCATGCTTAGGGGCCCACCGGGGGCTTCCCCTATTCTCCTCTGGGCCAGTCCACAGGGGAATAGTGTACCGTGAAGTTTTAAATAGAGTGCTATACCTGATCTGACTCTGTGAAGGCAGGTCCAGGCAAACAGGAACATACTGTAGTTATTATAGTTCCTATGTCATGTTTAGTATCTAGGTGAAAGAGATTTCCTAGACACCCATTCCATGGCTTTTGAGTGGGTGGTAAACAACAGCACCTGTTCCTTCCCTAACACTCCACAATTGTCTGTTGTGAATATTGCCCTGTGTTTCTGGGCCAAGAAATTGGGGAACAAGGATATTGATGCATTCTCATATCCAATATCTTCCCAACAAGGTGGAAGTCCTCAAGGTCTAGATATTTCCAATTTAACATCCGAGCCAGTAGTGATTATGATGGTACTCCAGAAGGAGGTCTTACTGGTACACAATGTTCTTTCCACTGTGAATCTGGCCTGTTTAGGTAGATCAATGTTCCTGACATTATTGTGGTTCACTCTCTTTTCACTATCATCATATCTCTATTACCAGAAGTTACTTTTGCAGCTTGGTCCTGTAACATGGAAATCCTATCCTCTGCATTATCCACTCTTGAATGTCCTGACAGAGACAGGTCAAATTTAACCTTCCCCTTGTTGAAACCGATGATGTTGTAGGGGGGATGAGCACTGACAACAGTTATTCTGTTACTTGTTTTGAAGTTTATTTCAGCTTTTGGTCAGAGTCTGATGTCTGATATATGACAGTACAAAATCTTTTGCAGGCATCATCATTTAATCTTGCTGTGAAAGCTTTAGCACCTACACAATTTGGTCTAATTCTTTCAGCTTTTCTAGTGCTGATGAGGCACTCTGTCAGTTCATTATGCTTTTATGGCGGTTCTTTTTTCTCAAGGTTGCTTAGAGAGGCATTTTAGCAGCCTATAGATACCAGAGATAAAGAAATCATTGCCTCATAGCAGAAACTCATACATGCTCTCAGCCACACACGAAGGTTGCCACACCTTAAAACACCAGGGTTGGTATGTGCAGCAGGACTGTACAAGTTGCAGGTTGAAGGTAGCCCCCACAATCATCCCAAAAACACCAAGACTGGAATGTACAGTAGGATTGTAAAAGATGCAGACTGTAAGAAACTCCTCGCTTAAAACATCAAGGTGACCGGTTTTTGGCTGATGCACTACTGTGTTTATCATCACGTTTGTGCAAAAACCGCAGTCGGTTCTCATTTTTTTTGCCATCGGCCCATACAACTGATTGAATGGGAAACTGACGGCAAAACACTGGAGTATCATACAACATGTTGTATGATATGTCGGCGCCAGAAAACGGGCAGACTACAGGTCGTTTTTTCTATTAAAGTCTATGGGCTGCCTGAACGATCCTATTTTTAGCGGTTTTAGAAAAGCCGCCAAAAATATGGTCAGTTTTCTATACTGTATGTATAAGCGGAATTCTAAATGTTGGAGGTTGTAGGAATTCCCCCCAAACTCTGACTACAAATGCTTTGTGTTGCTAGTATGCATTGCTCCTTGGTTTGTTAATATGTGCTCTTCACTTAATTGTGACAGATGAAGGAAGACAGAGGAATCTGAAAGTTGTAGGTCAAACCAGTGTCACATAGGTTGTCTGTGTATTAAAGAAGGCAGACGTGTATCACATGGGCTGTAGATACATATGATGAGAACATTTTTCTCCCATTATACAAATCACTGGTTAGACCACACATAGAATATTATGTACCATTTTGGTTATCAGAGCACAGGAAAGACATCATAGAGCTTGAACAGGTTGAAAGACGGGCAACAAAAGTAATAAAAGGACTACTCAGAAAGATTAGAAAAATTAGGGTTATTTAGTTTAGAGAAAAGACAGTTCTGGGATGACCTAATAAATATGCATAAATATATTAGGAATCTATATACAGATTTCTCATATGGTCTATTTATACCCAGGACTGGATCCAAAACAAGAGGAAGAGGGTGTCCTCTATATCTAGAGGAAAGAAAGTTTCTACATAAACATAGAAAGGGATTCTTTACTGTAAGAGCAGTGAGACTGTGGAACTCTCTGCGAGAGGAACTTGTCATGGTGAACTCACTAACAGAGTTCAAAAAAGGTCTGGATGCATTTCTAGTGTGTAATAAAATAACAAGATATAGTGACTAGGAATCTGGGGAAGGGTTGTTGATCCAGGGATTTATTCTAATTGCCAGGTTGGAGTCAAGAAATAATTTTTTCGCTAAAATGAGGACAGCTGTGTGATTAGCAAACCAACTATACACTCCCCTGAAGCTGTATCCATGTTATCCACTGCCTCTGGTTTTAAAAGATCTCCCTTATTATGGTGTGGATGTAGAACACAGGCCTAGTCTGTATGATGATTTGCAAGTGTAAGAACCATACACTTGCAAATGTGCCTCCTATATACCAATTGGACATTTAGATGTTGGTCAAATGTCAGCTACTGCTAAAATCAGGAAAACAAATGCATTCTCAGTGGTGACAACTCAGGGACAGGCCATTAATCTATATTGGTGTCTAAACTAGTGAGTAGACAAAAGTTCTACTTTCAGTTAGGGCTATGCCATCAACCCCAATTCTGGGTTAGTACAGAGTTTGTAGTGCCTTGCCAGTTTTTAGCTGTAGGCACTAAAATTAAGGTAAATGGAAGCAGATTAACTAAACGATAACATGGAGGTCCTGTATTACACGTCCTACTCTTTAGGACCTAGATGCACCACTTCTACTTACTTATTTTAACAGTGACTTAGTTGAGAACCATTGAGAATCCAAATATATAAGAACATGTAACATGGATTTTAAATAATTTAATATTAATATTGTTGAAATGTTTGTCAATTTGTTGGTGAGTTACCCCTTTGGCTTTAAATCAAAATCTGCAATAAATACAGAAATTGTAACAAAATTTGATTTTCAATAAGCCCATTTCTTTTTCAAATTTTCTATCAGCATTTACAACAGGATATTAACCAAAAATATGCTACATTCCACTGCAGATTTTCCTGTGAAAATGCTGTGTATTTATCATCTGCAAATCCAGAAGAAAAATTCTCTGCATTTGGTATATATGTGTTAACATGTTCTCTTCCATGAGTTTTAACACTTGGTGGTACAGAAAAAAAGGAATTGGACACTGTTACTTTCATGAACAGCATAGATATCATAGTTTAAGGTGATATTAGAAGGTGAGATACTTGAACAAATTTGATGTCATAATTGCTACAGTAAAATGGATGTTACATTTGGTAACACAATAGATAATATGGAAAACATATGCTAAAAACCAGTTTAATTACAAACCTTCTCGGTCGTCTCTCTGAAACTTCTGCTACATGGTAGCCTGGCTTACATCTGTACCAGCATGTTGACCCCACATCATGGTTACCAAGATGGCAGCGTGGTGTGAGAAGATTGGCTTTGGCTATGGCTGGTGGAGCATCACATTCAATCTTGCAATAACCTTCAGGAAGAGACCAATGGCCATCCCACATGCACATCACCCATTGGTTCAGACCTACAACCCAAAGAAGTGTGATTAACTTTTGTTCAGTCAGTAGTTAGTGTTACAAAATGTACTATACAAATGCTTTATTTTGTTCTGCCGAGTGTTAGCAATGTTGCGTGACACTGCAATGTAACATATCCTATAGCCAGTACATTGGGTCTTACTCATTATGTAAAGTCCTTCTATAGTGTCAGGGATGGTGATCGATGCACAGCTCTTTTAGTATCTGTTTTGATATTCTATAGTTGACTTGAGTATATATAGTGTCAGCATATTCTTCTGAGCTATACAGAGTATGTCTAACTCC
>JAODAL010035980.1:0-42283 GCA_025379985.1 Phyllomedusa bahiana
AGAGCCCAGGCTGGGGGTCCGTCAACCTTAAAAAGCAAAAATTCCCTTATTAAAAAAGCCCAAAGAAAACCCGTTAAGGGGCCCGGGAAACAAGGCGGGGCGGAAGTGTGAGCTAAAAACCTCCAGGGCCCTTTATCAGTAAAACAGTCAACACCTGAAGCGCTTGGGGAAAAATTTTTGGCCCCATACGAATCCTGCCCCCCAATTTAGGGGCGGACCAATTGAGCTTCACTTTTGGGAAAAGCGGGGGGTTGAAAGCCCCCTGTTTCCCCAGTTGGGCCCCCTTTTTTTTTTGGGTTTCTTTTCCCCGTTTTTTCTCAACGTGTTTTGGGGAAAATTGTTTTCTGGGTTCCCTTTGGGTGGGAATGTGCTTTCCATAAACCATGTCCCAAATAAAATACGTCACCATTCAAGTCTTCCTGTACCTCCCTTTTTACAATTCAGAAAGGGAAATTTTGAAAGCTATTTTGTACATCCAAATTTTTTTGTAGTTTTAAATTTTAGGGAAAAAACAAATTGGGTTTTTAAAAGGAAGAATCCCACCACGTCCCTTTTTTTTCTCTTTTTTTTTTTTTGTATTAAACGGGTTTTCTCACCCAGGGATTGCTAGGGATGTTAAAGATCTTGCAAAAAAAAATTCTTTTGGGGAATATGTGGGCCATTAACAGGGGTTTCCCAAAACCCATTCCCGTTTTTTTCCCCACAGCACCATGCCCCATAAATTTTTAAAACACACCCTTGAGCCACTGTTGACAATTGGGGAAAAACCAAATGTCGTTAGAAAAATACATTTTTTTTCAATAGGCCCCATAGTTAAAACGCCCTTTTTTCCACAGCAACAGCCCCCAAAAACTAAAAAATTTACCCTTTGGGAACTTTTGACAATTTTTGAAAGAAACCCAAAAGTCTTGGGTTTAAAAACCCCATTTTTTTGCCCCAATTTTTTTTTTTGGGGTTTAAATTTATTCCCTTTTAACTGTGGGGTGAAGGTCCCATTTTAATATAAAGCTGGCCCGCTGGGGAAAGGGCAAAAAACCTTTATGGGCGTGGCCAGCGAGCTCAGCCCTTCATCCCCCTTTTTTTGGGTACCCAGAATTTTAAAATTGGGGCCGGAACAAAATTTCCAAAAAAAAACGGTTTTTGAGGAACCAGATAGACTGCACCCTATCTTAACTGGTCTCCTGTTGTTTAAAGGGGGCCCTTTTCATTTTCATGCGTTGGTGAGGGGGTTAAAAAAAAGATTGCCAGTGGTCACCCCCTTTTGGGTTTCCCGCCACAATTGCCTGCGGGTTTCCTTGGCACTCTTTTTAAACTGCTGTCCCCTTTCTGAACCGGGTTTTTTCCAACCCGTGATAATTTTTAAAAAACTGAAGCAGACCAAAAAGAAATTTCCCCGTTGAACAAAATTTTAAAAACCCCGGTCCTTTCCCAAAAACCTCAATTTTAAAATCTCTATTTTTTGGGTTTTTTGGGAAAGGGAAAAAGCTGATTTTTTTCTTTGGACCGGGGATCGGGGGAGGGTGGCCACCCAAGGGAACTTTTTTATTCCAAAAAATTTTTTTAAAGGGCCCTTTAAAGGGAGGTCAATTTGGGTTTGGGGGAAAATGGAGCAACCCCAAGCACCCCCCAAGTGAGAGATGGAGCCTTGATTTTTCCCAAAGGGCTCTTGGTCGAGGGCCCCTGGAAAAAGATCTTCCCCCAAACCCCTCCCCACCCCCAAATCTTGCTAAAAAACCCCTTTCCCCAAGGCCGGGACATTGGGAACGTTGGGGTCCAGGGGAAAACCCTCCTTTCCCCCTTCCCCCTTTCCCCGGGACAGCTTCAACACCCGCCCAACTTGGCCTCTATGAGCACCTGAGAAGGGGAAGCCCCGCCTTTTCACTAGCCCCCGGAACCCCCAACCAAATGCCTAAGAAGACCGATAAAATTGGGAAACTGTCGGGGCCCTTTTGGATTCACGGAAGGAGCTCCGTGTCCCCCATCCTGTGTCCGTCCCCCCCCTTCGGTCGCTTGTAAAAAACCCTTTTTGTTTCCCGAACAAAAAATCATCACAAAGCTCCAATGCTGACAAGGGCATTGTCCGCACCCGAAACCAAATTTTTTTGGGGGCTTTTTTCCCAAAAAATGGCAAAAATGGTTTCAGAAACTCTTTTCCCCCCCTGGGGCCCCCCCACTCTCGGGGGCTCAAAAAAACCCCAAGGTCGCCCCCCGGGGACTTGTCGGGGGCCAAAAATTTTCCCTTTTTTGAAAATGGGGGGATAAAACCGGGGGGGAAAAATTTTCCCCCCCCTTTCCCGGGTGCCAAACCAAAATTTGCTGGAAAACAAAGTGGAAAAGGGTGGGAAATTTTTAAGGGGTGTTCCACTTCCAAAAATGAGAAAGGTTGACGGGGGGGGCCGAGCGACCCCCTGCAAACGCAAGGGCCCGGCGGGACGAAGGGAGGGGTCGAATGGGGGGGGAAAAATGTGAGCCTCAAAAAAACCTCGAGCCTTCCTTCCCCAGGGAGGGCCACACCCGGGTAGCGTTTAGAAAAAATTTTGGAAAACAAGGTTTTTATAAAGTTTTGCCAGGGAAGGGATTTGCTTTAAAACCTTTCCATTTTCAAAGGGGGGGCCAGGTTTTCGACCGTTATCGCCACCCCCCAACCCTTGCCTGGCCCCAAAAGGGTTTTTTTTACCCACCCCTGCTCGGGTAATCCGTTTGCGAAAAAGCCCTCCACAGCTCCTGACCCGTGTGTTGACGGTCTCCAAGACAGATTAATTTCAACATGGCCTGGTTTCTATGGGCACGTGATGCTACCAGTGAACTTTGGGGAAAAGAACCCTGCACCATCCCTGCGGTTTTGAAGAGCGTGCGCCGAGCCTGAGAGCCACCGTCACCACCAGAGACAATCCACCCAGCTCACCCAGTGAGCTGTCACAGAGATATAGCGGCCTTGGCCTTGCTTACTAGTCCATGTATTGGTGATCAGATGGACTTTGCCGGACACAGATGCAGACAACGCGCTTGAAATTTTAGATGACACGTGGCTGGCCATGGCAGGGACGGCTTTTCTGGAAAAGAAATGCCTGCTCGGCATCTGGTATTAGGGGCAGGCAAGGGCAATGACTTGGCAGAACCCATCTGTGTCCACCAGACGGAAAGGCAACATTTCCAAGGCCAAAAGCCTGGCAATGCCGACATTCAGGCTTTTGGCTTTGTTATGGTTTGGGTTAAAGTGTTTCTTCTGCTCCCAAACCTGGTAGACAGAAGACTGGCTACTAGACTGGCCACTGTACGGCGTGCAGGTCGTCAAATTGGTGGAAGGAGAAGGGGTAGGCTGTGTCTCTGGTGGTGCTGGTGGTACTCGGGCGACGCTGGAGGCTAAAGCGGAGGCTGATCCTTGATTATGACACTGAGAGACATGGGCAGCTGAGGAACGCTTGGTCTTGGAAGTGGCAGAGGAGGAGGAGGAGGAGACAGAGTGTGTGACAGTGGTTGGAAGCCCGGGATCGGTGTGACCTTTTTTTCGCAAGTATTCCCTCCATTTCAACTCATGCATTCGCTGCATTTGACTAGACATGTTGGTGGTAGTTAAACACCTAAGATTCTTCCCTCTACTGATGCGTTTACGGCAAAGGCGGCATATGACATCGCTGGGTGAATCAGAGACTTGCTCGAAAAAGGCCCAGGCTTGAGAGGTCCTGGACCTTTTTGACGGCGATAAGCGAGGAGCAGTGTTTCCGCTGATCGTGGCTGTCAGAAATATCTCAGCGGACTTGTGCGATCGCCCTCTCCCTTTTTGAGGCAGGAGCCGTACTGACACTACCCCATCGTCTTACTCCTCGTCCAGTGATGGGAGCAGCTCGCAAGCAAATTTGCTGAAAAAGACCACGTTGGATCCCAATGACGTCATTCATCATCATCAACACAGGTGAGTCCTGTCCTTACATTCTGCATCTGGAGCTGCGGGACTACAAGCAACAGGCACAGCAAGGCGTTGTCCGGACGCTCGGGATTTTTGGTGAATAACCGGCTTCCTTCACTCTCCTCTGATGGCATTCAGAAATTGTGGCGTCTCAGAGCAGACAAAAATCATCCTTCATTTGGCCCTCCTGATCTTTTGAAATGCCTTTTGATCCCACACCGGCATTTTTTTTCTCAAAAAAGGTCTCAGAAAATGGATTATCACGTGGTGGGTACATTGTTGACATTTAGGCTGCCTTCGATTCATGTTGGACGGATACTGACGATAATGTGAACGATTTGTGGCCTTGACTGAGGACGAGGACGGTAAGAATGCTGGATGCAAGTTGCATTAACCACTGAAGAAACTGATTTGGCGACGCTGTTCGTTACTGAGGATTCACAGCGGCCACCGACCCTGCACTGACAGGCCTGACGGTTCCTGCAACCGAAGATCCGCTGGATTGCGTGTTGTCGACAGAACTGGATGGAGCACCATCTCTCTCGTATCCTCTACCTCATGTCCTCTCACCCTCTTTGCTCGCTATACCACCTGACATTTACCACCTCATGTTCTGAAAGATAAAAATTTAAGACAGCTAGGTGGAAAGAGTTTTTGGACAAGTCTCTTTATTGAAAAGACAGGGAGAATCACAGCCTATTCCTAAATCCCTCTAATTTACTACAGCCAACTCAGGTTTAGAAATACAGAAATTGTTTTTTCTTGTGAATACCTGTGAAATGCGGTATGGTGGAACCAAGAAAACTGTAAGACATATTTCAACAGTGTTTCTTCTTACGGTTCAAAGGATTTACAAAATGCCCTGACTACGCGGGGGACTAGGAATATGATGTTTTCTAACAACTAACATAGTCAGTGTGCTATCTACTCACCAAACTGAAATTCACCGACATGCGCAATAAAAAATATTAAAAAGTTACAACGGACGTGAGTAAATTTTGGTTTTTTTTTGATAGCAATTAACACATCTGAGAACAAGTTACTTGGAAATATTTCTGTTTCAGAGTTTGTGACTCTTAGGGGGTCATTTTGAACAAAACTGATGCCGCACATTAAGTGCATTACAGCTATTTTATAGTTTAATACGGTTAAGAAAAGGTGGTTTTTGCAACCACAATTGAATTACACCAGAAGTTTACAAGAATATTTTCTGTATCCTAATTGTATGCTAAAGGTCGGCCTATTTGATCAAAACTGGGGCATGCAACCCAAAATGTGATATACCCGCTATTTAAAAGTTTATTACGGTTAAGAAAAAGGTGGTTTTTGCACCAATGATATACCCACACCAACAGTTATACCAGAAAATTTCTGTCATACTAATGTAAGTACATTGGTGCTTTATTGAACAAAAGCTTGACGGCCTGACACTAAAGTGAAATTACAGCTACTTAAAAGTTATTCGGAGATAAGGCAAAAGGGTCGGTTTTTTCGACCAATGAAATACACCATACTGTTAATAGAAAACTTCTGTATACTAATGTAAGTACTTAGGTCGGGCTATCCATGAACAAAACTGGGCTGAAATAAAGTCGAAATACAGCCTATTTAAAAGTTTATACGGATAGAAAAGGTCGGGTTTACCTGAACCAATGGAAAATACACCAACAGTTACTAGAAAAATTTCTGTATCTAATGTAAGTACAAGGTGGATCTACTTGAACACAAATGGGATATCAACTAAAGTGAAATTACAGCGATGTTAAAATTATACAGATAAGAGATAAGGGTCTGGGTTATTGTGCTCCCAATTGAAATACTACAACTGCATACCTACGAAAATTTCATGTATCCTAATGTAGTACAAGGTGGCTCTTTGAACAAACTCGGGCTTGCACTAAAGTGAAATACAGCTCATTTTATAAGGGTATATGGCATAGAATTGTATAAGGTGGTTTTTAAATCAATGATAACTACATCAACGTTACTCTAAAAATTTGCTGTATCCTAATCTCTAGAAATAGGTGGCCTCTTATTTGAACAAAAACTGGAGGCTTGCACCAAAGTGTGATAATAAAGCTATTTTAAAAGTTATAGGCATAAGAAAAAGGTGGTTTTTTAACAAATGATAATAAAACCCAACAGTTATAGACAATTTTCTGTATCCTTTATTCTAAGTACATCGGTGGCTCTGTGAACAATAAAAAACTGGGCTGCCCCCAATGTGAAATCCATAGCGTATTTAAAAGGTAATATATCGGATAAGGAAAAGGTGGTTTTTGCCACCAATGAATTACAACAAAACAGTTACTAGAAAATTTCTGAATCCCATTTGTAAGTACAAGGTGGGCTCTTTTGAAAATACTGGGCTGACCAAAGCTGAAATACAGCTATTTTATAAAAGTTTTATCGGATAAGGAACAAGGTGGTTTTTTGCTCAATGAAATTCACAAGCAGTTACTAGACACAAATTTCTGTATCCTAATGTAAAGTACCAAGTTGGCTCTCTTGAACAAAAAAACTGACATACACTGAAGTGGGAAAAACAAAAATAAAAAAAAAAAAAAAAAAGAATAAAAAAAAAAAAAAAAACAGTAAAAAAAAAAAAATAAAAAAAAAAAAAAAAAAAAATTACAGCTATTAAAAAGTTATACGGATAAGAAGGACGAGTGGTTTTGCACAATGAAAATACACAACAGTTACTAGAAAATTTCTGTATCCTAATATTAAGGACAAGGTGGCCCTTTGAACAAAAACTGGCTACACTGAAGTGACTATAACAGCTCATTTAAAAGTTTTATTAAGGAGAAGGAAAAAAGGTGGGTTTTTGCATCATTGAAACTACACCAACGGTTACTAGAAAAATTACGTATCCTAATTTAAGTAAAGGAGGCTCATATTGAACAAAACTGGGATCCGGCTGCACACAAAAATAAAAGGTTACAATTTACCTTCTGGTGCGAGGTTCTCGTTACTGGGCAATATATGTACGATGTAAAAAAAATGCCACATTTCCAAATGCCCAGGTTCAACTGATTCTGGGCTGCACATATATCAACATCCTTTCAACAAGCCTGCCTGCCTGTCTGTCTGTGTACGCCCGCAAGCCCCTCCCCTACAACACCCATGGCTATACCAGCAATAGATGTTCTTTACAATGTCTTTTGTCTAACTAACTAAGCAACTGAAATTCTTTTCTTTCTAAATCTACCTATATTTTAATGTTCAAAGCTAAAAGCATAGTTGTCTGTCATGAATCAAGGAGAATGAACTGTGTCTGCTGAGCTGAGCTTCGGATTCCGACGACACGGAGGACCTTAGCATCACACTCATGCTCTAGTGTGAGAGAGACACCTGAATCAACTGATGCTGATGTAGGAGGAAATGCTTTTCTATGACCTATAACGAGGGTCATGTGATTTTTCCACACACGGGTGACCTGATCAGAGCACTAGGGAAACTGGGATACTGCACAGTATGTGTAATTTGACAGTGTTCCTGGCCAGGGACTGTGCCTGTGCTGACCTTGATCATTCCCTGAATGTGGTCAGTATGTATTAGTTTATAAAGCATTAGCATATAGATTTTGAGATCGGAATGGTCCTCAATGTGCGAGATAATATAAAATAAGTAAGACATTTATCCATTATAGGAGTTCTGTTTTAAAAATAAAGTCAAATAAATCTATAATAAATTGTATAATTTTTTAAAAAATATTCTGCATATTTATCTTGTAAGGTGATCTTTAAATCTATTCACCACCATTTCAAGTACATATCGTATATCGTTGACAAACGAAAGGCAACCGGAGTAATTGAAAAAAATTAAAAGTCCTATCTTCAGAACTGTTAATAACTAAAAAAAAAATTCTGAGTCAATTAACTACTTTTTCAGGCCTGGGGCTTAAGGGGTGATATATATTTTAAATAATTCGTACACTAGCGGAATTGGTGGATATTTAGATAACGCTCGGTTACAATATCATTGAAGTACATTACTTCTAATGACTATATAACTGTTACCTATCCCAAATTATTGTGCCAGGCCCGTTGTCACATATGGACTGTGTTTGGCTATGTAAGGGCCTTCATATACAATCCCGTTTTTGGGGTTGATGCAAGTCATTTGAGTGAGGCACTAACCAGCGACTGTATTTTAGCTGCTGCTGTCTTGTAACAATTTGCCATCTAGAGTGATTTAATCTGTACGTGACCGGATACCAACCGCCGAGCTCTGGTCATGGCAAGTACAGGAAATGGCAAAAAAACAGCCGAGCTGTAATATACAGCTGGTACCATTCACTCTTTGTTCAGATTCTGCTTGTGAGCAGGGCACTATCTATTATCTACCTATAATTCCATTTGTAGGAACACCTTCCTAAGGAAAGCATACGGGTCTGTCCAATGTCAGGAAGGGTTTAATGCACAATTTACTGTTTTAGACATTACATATTTCTGTTCTGAGATTGTTAGGCTATGTTCCACTGCACAGAAAAATGCTCCCCGTTTTTACAGCGCTTTTCTATTTTTCTAATAATCGCTGAAAAGAAACGATCCTGAAAAGAGCCTCATATTGGACTTCTATTGTAAATGTACTGCCTGTCTTCATCTGGTTTCTTTTTTCTGTTCGTTTTTTTGTTTCCAATGGTCGTCTTTTGCAAAATGTTGTAATAACGACAGAGCAGCGGCTAGTTAAAATGTAAATACCAGGAGTCTATGTAAGTGCCCACACAACGGACCGTTCTTTTTGCCACGATTTTTACAAATGAAAAACCACACCCAGGAGACCCAAAGACCCCACCTGTAGTGAGGTGTTAATAAAGTTGAGAGCTTATCTAATTTGCATACAAGTGTTAATAACCGATGTCCGTCCTTTGTCACGTACCATTTCGCTATTATAAAATGATATTGGATTTGGTCGCTTTGTGATTCTTAAACAATGCATAGTTTTTTTTTTTTCTACAAAAATAATTTTTTTATCGGAATTTTGTCCGCTTAGGAATCCTTTTATTTACAGCGTGATTTTGTACGGCTTAAAATCCTTTTCTAAACAGATTTTTGTAGCTAACTACAAGGTATATCTCGCTTCTGACGCTCTAAATGTGCGTTTCTTTTTAGGATTTTGGCGCCAAAGGAATTCCGTTTAGTATTATCGGAATTTTTGGCATCTTACTAATGTTATCTTGCTACTGATGCTATAATATTTTTTTGTGGAAGTTTGGCGCAAGAATCCTTTTTTTTATGAGATTTTGGCGCCCAAGACCTAAGGATAAGAATCATAACTTTTTTTTTTTGATTTTGGCGCTTTTTAAAATTACCTTTCTTTAAACAAGATTTTGTGCTATAAAGTTATCGCGTTTCTAACGCTAAAAATACTTTTTTATGGATTTAATGTAAGAATCCGTGTTTTTACGGATTTTGGCGCTAAATCCTTTTCTTTACAGATTTTGGCGCTAATAAAGTACTCTCGCTTCTGATGCTAATATACTTTTTTACGGATTTTGGCACTAATAAAGTTCTCACTTCTGATGCTAAAATACTTTTTTTATGGATTTTGGTGCAAGAATCAATTATTTTATGGATTTTGGCGCTAAAATCCTTTTCTTTACTGATTTTTGTGCTATCAAAGTTATCTTGCTTTTGACACAAAAAAACTTATTTTTACTGATTTTGACGAAAGAATCCTTTTTTACAGACTTTGCCGCTAAAATCCTTTTATTTACAGATTTTTGCGCTAACAAAGTTGTATTGCTTTTGATGCTAAAAATACGTCTTCTTTATGGAAAAAGACACCAAATTTATAGCTGCATAATAGCAGTGGATATAAATTAATTATGCGCACAACTAATCCGTATATATATGTATTTTATGCACAAAAAGCTGTAAAAAAACGTCTTTCTTTAGCGACGAAATGTGAGATGATGCTCATCTAGCGCCAAAAATCCAGGTAAAAAAAATTTTTTAGTGCCACATTCTGTAAAACAAAAGATATTTTAGCTCTAAAAATCCGTTTAAAATGTTTTTAGAGTCAAAAATTCATAAATCGTCATGTTTTAAACGCATAAATAAATATTCTCCCAAGAGGCATTAAGAAAGGTTTCTATATCCGGTGACCAGTGTGATCCTATAATAGAGTTTAGTTGTTACTTATAAATTGTATGTTAGTCAGATTTTTACTCATTAGCTCATACATACTTAGGTATTCAAATTCCAGGATGTACCTGGAATATCGTCTCTGGTACAATCGGCAAACATTATGGATTTCATAACTATCCCAATAATCTTAACCTTAATTATTTAATTTATGTATACCATTCTGTAATACACAATTGGTCTATCTGCAATCTAGCTGTCTGTTATATTGCTTGTTTCAAAATACTGGACCAATGCCTTTTTATTTTACTGTAGCACTTACTATTACAATCTATGTGAACATAATGCGAATTGTACGCGATGTTACACTTGTTTTCTTCTTAAAACTTTCAATAAAAATTTATTGTTGGAAAAAAATTCATAAATCGTATTTTAGCAGCAAAATCTGTAAAAACAAACGCATTTTTCACGGCAACAAAGAAGGACATATACTTATAATCAGCAGTAAAATCCGTAAAGAAGCTTTTTAGTGCCAATAAACACTAAAAAATTTTTATTTTAGCGCCACAATCCATAAAAAATTATTTTTTTGCGACAAAAGCGAGATAACTTTCATAGTGCCAAAATCCGTAAAAAAATTATTTTAGCTCCAAAAATCTGTAAAAAATAGGAATTTGTGATGACAAAAGCCGAGGACTAATCTCCACAATCAGCAACAAATCGTTAAAAATCTTAATATTTTAGCACACACAAAATCAAATTAAAAATAAAAACTATTTTTTTTTTGCAACAAAATCCATAAAAAAAGGTATTCTTTAGAGACAACAAGGGAGATAAACATCTAAATTAGCGCCAAAATACGTTAAATGGAATTTACTTTAGTGAGGAGAGTACTCACAACTGCAGCAGCCCAGGACCTGGAGAAACGAAAACCTGAACCTGCAGGTTGGTGGCCTACTTGGTCAGCACTTTCCACCCCAGGTAAAAGATCCGCTGGCACTATGGGCAATCAAACTTGATGTAGTCGGCCACGCAACTTCGCAGTGTTTGCAAACTGGAAGAAGCTGTCCTTCCGGCAAGTAGTGGTAGGCATCCAGAGCGGGGTGTTTCAGTGCTGCGGGGGCCATAGGTACCCCAAGGAGAACTCACCCGAAATGTGGAGAAACTCACCTTTGTTAAGATGAATCAGGCTTGGATCAGTCAGGATTTCCACACACCAATGCCTTATGCATCAAAATCTTTAGTTCTCAGCCAATAAACGCCTCACCAATACTTTGAGAAAATCGAGTCTGGATTTTCTTCTGGATACTGCTTCAGTAACTATTCTGATGCTGCCATCACGCCTTGATGCCACAATCTGCTGCACAATATAACCTGCTCCATCTGCCCACCCACCCATTCTTTACAGGGAATTGGTTTTGCCACCCACCTCCTAACTCATTGTCATTGTAGCCCACCTCTGTGGCCCTACTCATGTTGCTCTGCACCTTTTCAAACCTGTCATTGTTCAACTCTGTGGCCCTTTACTCTTGCTCGCTGCCAAACTGACCATTGTATTACTGGACGCCCTGTAGTTTCTAAATGCATGTTTCCACCCTCACCACTCTATGATGTTGCCACTATATTTGTTTTCCCCTTCTTTTAAATCTGTCTGAAGGAATGAAAAGGATCAGGGATTGTCTTGATGATTAGGATAGCCAAAAGTCAAGGAGTGGATACAGAACAAGACATGTCACTGCAATATACCATTTAATGGTCATTCTCTGTTTTGGATACAATTTCCTGTTGTTTTTTGGCTTTTGCGCAATGCTGATGGTCTATTGTCACAGATTGAAAGCGGGACACTGACGGATGAACGACAAAATTTTACTGCCGAAACCACCTCTCCACTCCTAGCGGGGGGTGTGGACGGGCCTATACATGTATCAGCCGTTTTAACAGAACACGGTTCTGTCATAATCTGTGGAATCATCTAGATGTAATGGGAGTAGCAGATTCTTTGACGCTAATAGTAGGTATTGGCCTCAGGCTAGTTCCTTTCACAGACCTTCCCGTTTTCATTACTTGTCAGGCTGCAATTCCCAACTTCAGTATTTGTCAGTTTTGCCCCTGTAACTGCCCAGAGAAGTGAAGTGTGCATCGATTCTAATAGCGGCGGCTGTCTTCTGCGTGTCATAGTAAAACACAGCATTGTATGATGACCAATTCACGCTCCCTATGGATATTTGAGCATGGCACAATGTTGTACAACACGCTACAGGCTCTCTGCAGCCAGGAAATAGGTGTTTTTTTAATGCGATTCGGCGCAAATAAATTCGTCTCGAAACGAATTGTGCCAAAAATTTCGGTGAACTCGGCAAATCTTATTTTTGAGAAATTCGCCCATCTCTACTCAGAAGGCATTACAGTTAACCCACGCTAAGCAGTGAAGCGGAGTTCTGCCTTCCAGTGATGTGGAAGCGGTTGCTATGGAAACAGATGGTCCAGAAAATAAAAGGTGTGCCAGTATAAATGTTGTAGGTGATGCTGTAGGTTCTGGTATAAATGTCATTGATGTTACTGTGTTAATCAATGCTAATTCTACTGGTATAGTGCCAAGTGGTCGGGAGCAGGTGAAGGAGTCCAGTAGATAACCTCTCTCCCACAGGGACCTACCTTCCCTCAAAATAGGCGGAGCTAGGCTAGCGTAGCTAAGGGTGCAGATCCACTAACTTCCCCTCTACCTGGGCAAGAGGACTGCCCAAGTAGAGGGGAAGTTAGAGGATCTCTCATTCGGGATTGAAAGGTTGGGTCTGGGAGCCTTCCGAGAGAACCCACAGGGGGAAGTCACCTGGGCACTTCCCAAAGGGGCCAGACAGGAGGCCATAATAATGTGGTGTGTTTATTCTTGGAGGGCAGTGATGTGTGCCCACCAAGATGTATGGTAGTGCAGCTGGTCCTAGGCATGCAGATTGGTGATAAGGACATCTTTGCGCCGTTTCACCCCTACGGCTCAACGGAGTTTGACGTCAGCTTTGTTCGGCCGGAGGGGCTTGAGCTCTTCTGGTCGAATTATGAGCTGGCCAATCTCCGCCCTGAATGGTCCCATTTCTCTGTGCGACCAATATCTCGCCAGAATGAGGTCAAGAGAGTGACTTGGCTGTAGCGCTCCAGTGAGATCATAGGGGTCCCAGAGAAAAATTGTGACGAGTTTGGTACATGGTCTGGTGCCTGGACGTTTTCAGTTAAGCTGAAGCATCAGAAAGGCACGGTTGTCCATATCCCTTTGGCCGCCTTCCTGGGACGAGATTGCATCCAGGTTTCTACAGGGGGCAGCCAAAGCTGTTTCACAAGTGTGGCAGTCCAGGCCACTTCAGCGCAGGCTTCAGAAATGTGCCCTGTGCGGTGCGGAGGGGCATTTGGCTGCTGTGTGTGACCAGATTCAGTGCCACCTGCGTGGAGACCTGGGGCATCCGTGCAGCCGCTGTTCACAGTCCCTTGCCAACACGGTCACCGCCCCTGTGGAGGTGGTCTCCGCAGGTTAGGGCACCAGCGGAGGAAAGGGGGCAGGGTCCGTGAGAAAGAGCATGGGGTTGTCTAGGCAGCGCCGCCTAGAGAGGTGTAGACAGTGTAGCGTGGGGAGTTGGGGTAACCCTTGGCCCCTTCTTAGTACCTGCCCCCATCATAGCTGAGAACCTTGTGGAAAGTGAGCGAGGAGGAAGAGCGGTTGGAGCGTGAAGGTGCTTTCTCCACCAACAACTCCCGTAATGACGATTCCGGTGAGTGTGTGGGAGAGAGCAAAAAGAGAAAGAAGATCATGGGCAGCAAGAGTCAGACGGGAAGGGGGAGTCCAAAAACCCCCTCCTCCAATTCTCCCTGGTAGGTACCAAAGAAAGGCTATGCTGCCTCCCCTCAAACAAGTTCGCCACACTCGAGGATGACATCCCCCCGTCAGGGGAGGTCGAGGGTGTGTTGGCTAGGGCATCGGTGGTGGGGCGTCCAGGGATAGCCAAGCTCTATTCCTCTGAGGAACGGGAGTTAACCCGATTAGGAGGGCTGGCCCGTCATCTGCTGGCATAGAGGGTGAAGTGATGGACTCCTCTGTCTCTCGAAAGATCCAGTCAAGACAGGAGGAGCTCCACTTGCTCTGAGGAGAAGCCTTGAAAGAGCGGTAAGGCCGAGAAGTCAAAATCAGAAGTCCCTATAAGCGTCCTCCGGTTCAGGACCCACCCCAAAAAAGACTAAGGATAGCCCTTAGGGGAAAGGATCCAAAAAGAAAAGTGATTATGTGTCCATAAAGGTAAAGGAGATGGGCCTAAAAAGGGTAACGTGCCCATGAAGGGCCAAGGTAAAAACTAAAAATGTATAAGATAATAAATTCTTCTTTGTTAGGAGATTTTCCTTTTTTAATTTTTATGCATTTTTTATTTTTCACATTTTTCTATGTTTTATCTTTTGTGTTGTGTTGGTTAGCAGGCAGGGCCTTTCTAACTCCATCAGTGAGGATGGCGACGCCCGCCCCGTTGAAGCTGGCCTCCATTAGTATAACCAGCATAAGATCTGATGCGGCTAGATATACGGCCTTTCATAATCTCGGCCGTGTTGAAGCCGTCATTTTGTTTTTGCAGCAGACCAGACTGTAGAACATCACAGCTGTGACCAAGGCCAGGAAGGAGTGGCGCCTTGGGCCTTCATTCTGGGCTCTTACGGCTGAGCCGTATTCCTTTCACCACATCGGTTATAAGCAGATGGGTATGGATTTAAAAATGGGGAGGTGCTTGGTCATCGACACCGACATGAGCAGGCAGAGGCTTTGACTCATTGACATCTATGCTCCCCAGACCAAGTGCAAGTGCAAGAGCCTGTTCATGAAGGTCAAGCCCTTTCTTTTTACTAGCCGTTAGGTGATATTTGGAGATGACTTTAACACCGTTAGAAGGCCTTCAGATAAGGGAGACCTGGGCTATGATAGCATTGCTCTTAATAGCATAGCCTCAGATGCTCACCTTGTGGACCTCCACATCAGGAGCTCCCCAGGTCACCTGGGTTACACCTATCATAGGGGTTCCAGAATTTTTTGAAGGAGGAAACCCTTTCATCACCGGTTCATCAACCCTTTCATTCTCCGATCATTGTTTCATTTCTTTTTCTTTGAACGTTTAAGAGACTCCGCGGATGGGCAGGGGCTACTGAAGGCTGAATTTGACCCTCCTGGAGTAAGCAGAGGTGAGACAATCCTTTGAGGATTTTCTTTAGAACCAGGTTCCATTACTGGACCTTTGCAGCAGTAAGTCAGAGTGGTGGGAGATGTTCTAAAAAAGAGCAGCCAGGTTCTTCTGCCAGCTCTCAAGCCTCAGAGCTCTGAGCAGGTACTGCCTGTATCAGGCCCTGAGGAGGAAACTTGAGCAGCTTGTCTCGGATGGAGAGGTGACCTTGAGGACATCTCCAGAGTGAAAGCTCTACTTAAGAGGTGTCAATATGATAGACACTCGTCCTTGGTTCTTGAGAGGGATTTCGGGCGGCACCGCTCACTGGACCCTTACTAGTGCTATAGGGCGAAGGTAATTTCTAGGCTGATATTGGGCCTGATTGACAGCACAGGATCCCGGAATCGGTCCAGATCAGGGATTCTGGCGGTCGTCAGAGCCTATTGCTCACACCTCTTGGGGGAGAAGGAACTCGACCGGGATGAGATGTTGGGTTTCCTGGCTGAAGCCATTCCCGATGCCAGAGTAGACCCTCTCTTGATGTTCTGGCAAAAGAGATCAGGGTTGAGGAAGGGCACTAGGCAATCGAGGAGCTTGCCCTGAAGAAGTCGGCAGGTCCTGATGGCTTAACGTCCGGACCTTTAAGGACATCTTAGCTCCCCTCTTGACTGATGTTTATAACGAGTGTCGATCCTCGGGCACCCTTCCGCGGTCAGTGAGGAGGTCCACTCTGATCCTTCTGTCAAAGGGTAAAGATCAGTCCCATGTTGAGAATTGGAGGCCCATAGCTCTTCTCAATACGGACCGGAAGATTTTGGCAGAAGTCTGTTTCAACAAGCTGTTTCAGTTTACGCCCCAACTCTTTTTGGGGGTCCAGCACTGCTCTGTTCCAACCCGGAGAACCTTAAGTGCCGTACTTGGTGTCTGAGAAGCAGTGGAGCAGGGCAGGGTGGGCCACTGGAAGGGGTATTTGCTGTCCCTGGATCAGGCAAAAGCTTTTGATCGGGTTAACCACGAGTAACTCTGGTTGGTCCTTGAAAGATACGGTCTGCCGGGGTGGGGTTCATTGGCATGTTAAAGACCTTGTATGCCAGGGAAGAGTCTTTCCCCCTTGTGAAAAGTTGGTCAGGGTGGCCTTTTGCAGTTGGATCTGGTGTGTGGCAAGGGTGCCCGCTTTTATACGTGTTTGCGATCGACTCCTTTTTAAGGAGACTCGTGGATCGTTGGCGGGAGTCGGCATGGTCCCAGCGGCATTGGAAGCCACTCCTAAGGCAGTGGCGTATGCTGATGACGTGACCCTCTATGTCATCTCGAGAGGTAAGGCAGAGTTGGTTATGTATGAGGTGGACCGCTACTCAGCTCCGTGCGGGTCCAAGATCAACCCGGACAAGTGTGAGAGTCACTGATTGGGAGATGGAGATCCAAGTTTTGGTCTCCTGTACACTATTTCAAGGCCCCAGACCACAGCTAAAATCTCGGGCGTCAAATTTGGCCAGTGGGATTACCCCGAGCAAAACTGGGGTAGCAGGCTGAAAGATGCCGCTCTTAAGGTCAACCCATGGAAAAGGTGGTCTTTAATCCTGAGGGAAAGGATTAACCTGATTAAAAGATACCTGTTTCCACTTTTCATCTATCTGGGCAGCGTATGTCTTTTGCCAGAATCTTGCTGGGCTAGGCTCTTCAGTCTGTTCTTCCAGATGTTATGGATTTACAGGCTGAACCTAATCAAAAGGGAGGTGACATACTGCACCAGGAGGTTAGGGGTTTATCTATGGTCAACCCCGAGGTGTTCCTAGTGAACACCTTTTTTAAGGTCAACATAGGGAACCTCTAGCTTTAGAGGTGTCTTTGGTGGGCACTCCCTTGCCGGGAATGGTTTCGGCCTTTCTTCCTGGAATGGGAGACAGGAGGGTGAGTGAAGGACTTGCGCAGGCAGCACGGACATCTCCTGGCTTACGTTGCACTTGCTCTGAAGGCTCTCCGCCGGTGGGGTCTGGGGATGTGGGAGTTCAGGACTCGGTCGAGGAGGCCCTCAGAGATTGCTCAGGTTCTAACCTTCGGGTGGGCCTCAGCATTATCAATAGCAAGAGGATCCCTAACAAGTTTTGGGACTTGCCCTGGCACTGCTTTCACGGGAGGTTGTGCGTCAGGGACAACTTAAAGTAAAGAAACTCAGAGGAAAGGGGTTGCCTTCGGGAGGAGTGTGGTTCCATACTTCAGTCTTCATTTCTTACTTCATTGTCCCTTCAACAGATCTTGCCAACCTCTCCTATCTGGAGTGGGTCTATGGGACGTTCAAGAACTTTAGTGGTCTGGACCGTGTCTCACTGTTTTTAGTAGCCTTAGTTGTGGAATGCACAGTGTTTAGTGTCCACCCAACAGAAAATCCTTCCCGAGGGTGAGGTGCTTAGCAACATCACGGGTGACCTGGTGAAGATAAGATCTTTGGAGGTTGAAAGACTGGGCCCTGAGAGGGCTGCCTTTCTTTGGAGAGGCTTCTCCTTTAAGGTGCCCTAGTCTGGATACCTCCTGTCCTGGTGGTGGGTGTGGATGACACCATAACTTTTTGTTTTGTTTTTTAGGCCGTACCTGCACCCCGTTAATGCCTGCTTTGTATACTGTTATGTTGGTCTAGTTGAGGGATCTGCCATACTGCCTGTGCAGTTCCTGCTGGTGAGGTATGGGCTTATGTTGGGCATGTCATCTCCAATTGTGTCCTGTGGGGTGCAGCAGTCTTGGAGCGGCTGCCACTTGAGTCCGGCGGCTTGATAATGCTGGCTGTCGGGTCTGGGTGGCGGGTGCTCTGGGGCTGCTGCACTTCATTGGGAGGGGGGTGCTTCTAGCGGTGGTGTGTCTGGCTCTGGCTTGCGCTGCCCTTGGCAGAAGTGGCGTGGGCTGTGTGGTGGGTCCCCTCTTAAGCTAGTGGTAAGCATATGGTTTATTGAGTTTTGTGTATTGATGTATTGTGAGTGGTCTATATTGTATATATTTGTATATAGCTCTGTAATTAGTTGGTGTTTTTGTTAGGGGATTAGTTAGGTTGGGAGGGGGCAAAAGGGTTATTATTACTACCATGAAGGACGGAGGAATGGACTCTGAAAAGGGTCATGGTGGGCCCCACACAGCAAGATGCATGTTTTTTTTTGGACATTTTTGTTAACTTTTTGATTATAGCAGGACTACTGGACTTTTAGTTTAGTGTTGCCTTTGTTGGCAGGTTTGCAAAATTTTAGTTATGACCAAATTAGGTCAAATTTTCTTTCAATTAGTGAAATTCACTATGGGTATAGGTAATATGTTTGTAGTTTGTAGTGGATGGAGATGTATGGGAGAATGGATGTGTAGGTTGTTGTGCAGGCGGATGGCAGTAATATGTTAAGTTTATATAGTATTAATTTGTGAAATTGGCTACATTTTTGGATTATTGGCAGTTGATAAAGGTTTTTCTTGATGTGTGGTATGTATGTACGGGTGGTGAGTTTGTGGCGGAGGGGTGTGTATGGTGGAATGAAAGGTTGTGTGACGGTGTGGTGAGAGTGGCAAGATTAAGATTGTAATATGTATAGTCTGGACCAGCTCAGGTAGGGCTTTCTTTTTTTGTTCCCAAGTCAAGAATTTTGTTTTCCTTATAAAGTATGCCCGGTATGGGCCATTTTTACTTAATGTCTGGGTGGCTAAACCTTTTGTTTCCTTCATTTTATGAGCCAGTTGGACTTTTTAAGTTGGACATTTAAAGGGGTTGTCTCACTACAAGGATTGCTTTTTATGTTAAAGATCTTGCAAAAACAAGTCACTTTGCAATATATATCCATTAACAGTGTCCTACCTATTCTGAGATATCCCGTCTTGTATGGGCTGCATCAGCCCCTAAGTTCGCTATAACTACAGACCTGTTTGATCTCTCCTGATAGGCTGTCAGCACTGGTTGCTATAGCTACAGACCTGGCTTCTACTGCAGTCTAGTAGAAGCCAGTAAACACACCCCTGAATTCAAAATGAAACCAAGAAAACAGGACTGAGGTAAGATGAATCAGCGTAGTGAGACAACCCCTTTAAGTTTGAGCCAATATGGGCAGACAATTTTGTTTTGTCTGTTCTTTCCGGTTGTATGTTTTTACTTTAAAAAATAAAACGCTTAACAGCATCTTGGGGTGGTGTGACCTTTGTGGGCCAATAATCCTTGCCCCACACCCCCTGGAGCCATGTCCCTATTCAAGGAGGAAGCGTCAAAGCTGCCCACGCCCAAAGAAGTGGCAACTTATTTCACCTGCACAAGAAATTTTCTTGCAGCCAGTCCAGAGCCTTTTGCATAGCTCTTCAGCCGATCGCCTCGGGGCCTGACCCCTTCTACCAGGAGTTGGTGGCCTCAGAATGGGCTAGGTCTCTCTCACTAGCATTGGGCGACCTGTCTTGTCTAGGTTATGGTTTCGGCCACAGAGCGTATGGGCTTGCTGCCCAGTCTATTACCTCCCAGGGTCCTGAGCCCGGCGCATTACATAAGGTGGGTTTGCGTAAGAGGGATAGAGTTCTCTCCTCCTCGTTGTCACCTGAGCTCTCTCCAGACAGACAGTGGATGGCGATAGAAGCTCCATGTCTGGGTATGGCTTCTTCTAGTGGTGACTCCTCCGATTCTGACTCTGAGCTAGACAGTGAGAATGGAACGGCAGCGGCTGTCCAAGCTCTTATCCTGGTTGTCAGATTTCCTTCATATTAAGGATGAGGATGTCTCAGTCTCCCAGGGGGAGGTTTCCTTTAAACGCAGCAGACGGCAGTGTTTGGTGTTCCCTACTCATCCAGAGTTTGAGAAACTGGTTGTCAGGGAGTGGAAACATCTGAACAGGCGTTTGTTTCCTACTACCTGACTGAATACCCTTTGTCCTTTTCCATAGGAATTGTTGACTTGGTGGTCAGGGTGCCATCGGTGGATGCCACAGTCTCCCGACTTGCAAGAGCCACCGCTATCCCTGTTTCAGATGCTGCAGCCCTCAGGGACAGCACAGACTAACATCTTGATGGTCTTTGTAAAGCCATCTTTGAGGTGGCCAGGACATCCCTAGGGCAAGCATTTGCATCATCTCGGGTCAGCAAGGCCTGCTTGGTCTGGTCCAAGCAGCTACAGCAAGGGCAAACAGCTGGGGCCTCTACTGTGGAGCTGTTATTTCTTACTTCCCATCTCATGGGGGCTGCTAAGTTTCTGGGTGAGACTTCTGAATCAGCTCGTCTGACGGGTAGAGCGTCATCTAACGCAGAACCCGCACTCCGCTCTGTGTGACTAAAATCTTGTTGTGTTATCTGCACTTCCTATCACTGGCAGTAAGCTGTATGGCAAGTGTCCACATAAAAACATCCCCAGTTTCAGTCTTTTTGGGACTTTTCCTACAGACTGGCTGCAGGAAAAGCCCCTCCACAGGTGCAAAGCGATCCTCGGCCAAACAAGCCTCATCCTGGCAGTCTTGCAGGTCGTTCAAAGGCCTGTCTGCCAAGTCTTCCTTGGCCTCAAGGTTTGTGTTCAACCAAGGATCCATTACGGGTGGGAGGCCATCTCCGCCATTTTGGTGAGATCTGGCAAGTCCAAGTCAACGCCTGGGTTCATGGAGTCGTCACGTACAGGATTCATTTCATGTCCATGCCCTTGAGGCGTTCCTTCAGGCAATTGATGTCCTCCTCCTTCAGGGGGTAATCATCCCGATCCCCGAGTCTGAGCACTTTCGAGGATTTTACTGAAATTTCTTTATGGTCCCTAAAAAAGATGGCTCAGTAAGACCAGGATTGGACCTCAAGGAGCTCAACCTGTATGTATGAGTTCCTGGCTTCTAAATGGCGATTCGGCGCTTCAGGGCATTACCATCATTCAGTATCTAGATGACCTTCTAACGAAGGCTCCGTCACGGGACGCTTACCGGGACAGCTTCAGCATCACACTGGATGCTTTGGTGCACTTCAGCTGGGTGGTCAACTTTGACAGTCCTCTCTGAACCTGTCTCAGAGGATGGATTTTCTGGAGGCCAGAGTGTTTCTTCCAAGGAAGATTCAGAAATTACGGTCAGGCATTTTTTTACTTCAGAAACACTATCCATATGCTCTTCGCAGTTGCATGGGGGTTCTCGGTAGGATGGTGGCTGCTTTTGAAGCAGTATCCTTTGTGCAGTTTTAATCGCGCCTCATGCAGCGGGAAATCCTGTCCCATCGGGACGGTTCTCTTATGTCCCTGGACAGTTAATCGCCATCCACCCTGGGTCCAAATCAACCTCGGCTAGTGGTTAGTCTCCCTGCGCTCCTTCAGGGGAAGTCTTTTTTGCCCCAGCAATGGCTGATCATTAGCACAGACGCCAGCACGTCAGGGTGTAGCGGCGTGTCAGGTTCCTCAGACAATCCACTCTTCACATCAATGTCCTAGAAATCAGGGCCATTTTTCTAGCGCTTTTGCATTGGTCACCCCTCATTCAGGGTTGCCCAATTCGAATTCAGTCCGACAATCATCATGATGATTGCGTCTTGCCTCAAACATCAGCTCCTAAGGTATGTATCCAGGACCTGGGATCCCTTGGCTCTTACAGCGGATGCACTGTTTCTACCATGGAATAAGTTTGTTTTGATCTACAGTGAAGGGAATAATTACAGTAGGGAAAAAAAGTATTTAGTCAGCCACCAATTGTGCAAGTTCTCCCACTTAAAAAGATGAGAGAGGCCTGTAATTGACATCATAGGTAGACCTCAACTATGAGACAAAGGGCCACATGTATGAAAACTGTTCAGGTATAAAACTCACTTTTATGCCCAAAGGTTACTATGGACAAAAAAGTGAGTTTTAGACCTAAACAGTTTTCATACATGTGGCCCAAAATGAGAAAACAAAACCAGAAAATCACATTGTTTGATTTGGAAAGAAATTATTTGCAAATTATGGTGGAAAATAAGTATCTGGTCACGTAAAAACAAGCAAGATTTCTGGTTCTTACAGAACTGTAACTTCTTCTTTAAGAGGCTCCTCTGTCCTCCACTCAGTACCTGTAGTAATGGCACTTGTTTGAACTTGTTATCATTATGAAAGACACCTGTCCACAACCTCAGTCACAACTCCACTATGGTGAAGACCGAAGAGCTGTCGAAGGACACCAGAAACAAAATTGTAGCCCTGCATCAAGCTGGTAAGACTGAATCTGCAATATGTAAGCAGGTTGGTGTGAAGAAATCAACTGAAGAAGCAATATTTAGAAAATGGAAGACATACAAGACCACTGATAATCTCCCTCGATCTGGGGCTCCATGCAAGATCTCACCCTGTGAGAACGGTGAGCAAACATCCCAGAACCACAAAGGGGGACCTAGTGAATGACCTGCAGAGAGCTGGGACCAGCATAGCAAAGGCTACCATCAGTTGCACACTACGCCGCCAGGGACTTAGATCCTGCAATGCTAGACGTGTCCCCCTGCTTAAGCAAGTACATGTCCAGCCCCGTCTGAAGTTTGCTAGAGAGTATTTGGATGATGCAGAAGAGTATTGGGAGAATGTCAGATGAAACCAAAGTAGAACTGTTTGGTAGAAACACAACTTGTCGTATTTGGAGGAGAGAGAATGCTGAGTTGCATCCAAAGAACACCATACCTTCTGTGAAACATGGAGGTGGCAACATCATGCTTTGGGGTTGTTTCTCTGCAAAGGGACTAGGATGACTGACCTGTGTACATGAAAAAATGAATGGGGCCATGTATTGTGAGATTTTGAGTGCAAACCTCCTTTCATCAGCAAGGGCATTGAAGATGAAATGTGGCTGGGTCTTTCAGCATGACAATGATCCCAAGCACACCGCTCTAGGGTAACGTAAGAGAATGGCCTGTCGATAAGAAGCCATTTTCAAGGTCCTGCGAAGTGGCCTGGAAACAGTTTCCAGCATGCTCAACATAAGAGAAAACATTTTGGAGCGGAGTTGAAGAAGCTCACCATGTGTTGACCAGCGCACAGCCCCCAAAACATCCTTGCTCTAGATGATCTAGCATGCGAGGAATGGGCCAAACATACACAGACAACAGTGTGTGCCAGTCCTTGTTGAAGACTTACAAAAAGTGCACGCAGGTGTGCGGACATTATTGAACACTGTCAGATTCCAACACAGAGTAGGATATAATACAAGTATTGAGTGAACTTCGTGTTTCGACATGTGAATGACGCCTGGGATTACGCTTGATTTCGTCATTTTTTTCGGCGCGGTCGATAGTCTGATATCGGCAATGTATCCATTATGATATCTCGATAGTCGATAATAGACATTATCGGGCCTTGCGGATGACCCATTAAGTCCTATGGAATTGAGCCGAACAACACCTTCATTCTCTACACAACTAAACAGGAATGGAAGAAAGCTGTGATATTACATCACACAACAGCAAAATGGTATACGTGCTACATCTTAGGCAAGACAATTAGCGTTATTAAAAGCCACAGAAAAAAAATCAAGACCATTCACTATCCACTGTCTTGCCACCACAGCATGACGCCTTAAACCTGCCCATGACCCAAAATTAAAAAGTGCAGTGATGGCAATGCTATGCCATGGTTGAACCATTCATTTTACTTGAACAGGGGACATTGAATTATCACGGTCCTGGAACGCCAGCCGATGAGCCCCAAACCTAGCCATTAACTTGAAGCGTACCGCCCGATATAAAAGTGCCGGAAAAAATGGAAGCTTTCAAACCACCTTTTTTCGTGGCAAACTCCGCCGAATCAGTAAATATAATCTAGTTCCTGCGTCCCGACAGTGTGATAGCATATGACCATTAAACCATGTCTTGACCCACAGATTAAAAAGTACTCGGGAAAAGGAGTCTATCAAACCACCATTTTAGTTGACTGGGACATATGACATATCTTTACCCTGTTCTGCATTACCACCAGTATGCACCATATCTAACTTTGTCGATCCCACAGCCATTATAAAAGATGCAAGAAAAAGGATGGTCTTTGAACACACCATTTTAGTTAGAAGGAACTGTCGCAATTGACTTTATACCACTGCTCACTGGCTGACCGCGAGTAAGATCCATTAAACCTGTCTGACCCCCAAAATTTTTAAAAAGTTGCCGGCGAAAAGGAAGTCGGCCATCCTTTGACACCACCATTTTAGTTGAATAGCTGGACAGTTATATATCTGTCCTGTGTACACGCAGGTATGTCACCACATTTACCACATGTTCTGAACCCACAGATTAAAAGTTGCTGCGAAATGGAGTCTTTTCAAACACCATTTTAGTTGAACTTGGACATTGACTATATACCTGTTCCTGCGGCCGCAGTGATGAACCATTAAACCTGTTGACCCCCCAAATTAAATAAGTGCGGGAAAAACGAGAGTTTGTTGATAGACCACTTTTAGTTGAACTCGCCCGACATTAATTATATACTGTCCTGGTAACCGCAGAAGTGATTGACCATTAAACCTGTTCTGACTCCACAGATTAAAAGTGCCAGAAATAGGAAGCTCTTTCAAAAACCATTCTTAGTTTTTCACTGGACCATTTGACTATACTGTCCTGGGCCCACCACAGCATGAAAAGAGAGTCACACCCAAACATGCCATGACCCCAACATTTAAAAAATATGCCGCAATAAAAAGGAGTCTTTCCAACCACCATTTTTAAGTTCTAGTGGACATAGATATCCTGTTCTTGGGCACAGCATTGACCCCCTAACCTGTTTGACCACAGATCACAAAAGTGAGGCCCACTAATTGCTTATTTTGTGCAGTGACTCTCATTTAGATATATTTCTTTTAGGTAACTGGCATTTGACCTTACAGAATTCTCTCTCTAGGGAAGTCTTTTATTCTATAGGTTTTAATACATTTCACTTACCACCATCTTTTGCCTTTTTTTTCAATTGTTGAGATAACCACTACAACATACACCCCTAGCTCCTGCAGTTTTTAAAGGTATTTTTTACAACGTGTAGATGTGTTAATTCATCCGCTACACACCTCACAATAAGTACTACAAGATGTCGGCTTAATTATTCCCCAAATACACATTCCTAGTTGATGGAAAGACTATTTGCCCATCCTAGGCATCTGAGTCTGATTCCAGCCAATCCAATTCAAGGTTTCTTTTTTCCTCAAATCCTTTTCCACCATATTTGATTATGAAACAAGCGCACAAGACTCCACTGGACTATCAAATGTATGCGACCCCATAGTGGACCTCCAGCCCCAAGAAAATTTTAAGCCTCAAATTGTGCAATTGATGTCCAGCCCTGGAGCCCTTTTTGACACTACTTAACCTCAATGAATATCAACTTTTTTCAAAATCATGCATTTTTTAGAGAAATTTGAAGCTCTCCTGATTGCCCCCCTAACGAGTGAGAGCCAGTGCCTGCAGTGCAGTCCTGACCATCTTTATGTATACACGGAGAATCCAGATGCCCAGACATCCCCTACAGGCTGGGGTGCGGTGAGAGACCATTGGCTTTAGCGATCACTGTCATCTTCACGTATTAACACGCAGGTTCAGAACAGCTAGGCGCGGAGTGTGAACAAGTGGGTTGCATGGGGCTTGCAAAGCCTGAGCTACAGGTCTGGCGTTCCGTCATACTATTAATACACAGTAAAAATGACCTCGTTATCTGACGCTAGCCAACAAAAACACGTCGTGAGCTGCAAGCCCAGAGTAGCCCGGGATAGTGGAAGTCGTGAGTAAGACCTCACCAAGCCCTTCCTCAGTACACAGTTCAGACATGGGGTAGCGCATTGCCCTCTCCGTCATGAGTGCGGACCAATTGAGATTCACTATTGGAAATACCTAGGTGGTTAACGCTCATGTTCCACCCAGGTGCCCTTTTTCTTAGTCATTATTTTTCTCATTTTACTCAACGTAGATGGAAGGAATCTTGGTCTTCTGTACTTTGTTAGCTCCTAGTATAGTGCCTCCATACTCCATCGTCCTGCCTGAATAAAAAAAACCATACATGATGGTCAAGTTTATCCTGTACCTACCTTGCTTTCAATTAGAGGATTTTTCTTTACCAGCTATTTTGTACATGCATGTTTGATTTAGGTAGTTTGAATTAATAGAAAACACATTTTAAAATATGGATGCCAGAATCCCACAAATGTCTTTGTTTCTCTTTTTTAATTGTCTATGTAACATGGCGGTATGTCATGTTATTCTCTATTCTCGGGTTGATAAGCATATTGTTAAGATCTTTGCCAAAACAAGTCATTTTGCAATTATGTGTTCATTACAGTGGTGCTAACGGCTTTCATTCCTGTTTCTTGACCAGCCACAAATCAACTAGTGAGCTCTGTCTTGACAATTTGTGAGAACAAATGTTGTTAGAAACAACATTTTTTTTTAATAGGACATGGGCAAGTATAGCTGCCATGTCAAGCCAAATATGCCCCAAAATTCAAAGGCATGACCCTTAGACGCCAATTTGCGACAATTTGTGAAGAAGCAAATGTGCGGATTAGAAACATTTTTTTTAGTATAGGACCTGTCAGGTATTTCGCTGACCATTTCAAAGCAGGCATGGACCAAAAATCATTATATTATAAAAATGACATCTCACAGCCACTGATTTAAAAATTCAGTGATGCGGAAAAATCGTCTACTTAAAAAGACACATTTCCTGCTTCCAAACAGGACCCTATGATTAATTGCTGATATCTCACCAGACAACATGACCCAAAACATTAATATAATATGAAACTTCTCAGCCACTATCTCAAAAATTGTGATGGAGAAATGCACACTTAGAAGCCACAATTTACTGGCATTCCATAAGCGACCATTCAATTATAAGCTGTATCTCACAGCGACATTTACCTTCAAAACATTGATCAATGGCGAAAACTTCTAAGATAAAGTGGAGTAAATGATCATACCGGTGTTGTCATGCAAACTAACTTGCTGTCTTTTACAGTCTCCTCACAGCAAAATCCAGCAAATGATACAGATGGGAAAAGAGAATAAAAATTGACAGTATGAAAAGATCATTATTAACAAAAAAGGTTGTTAAGAGGACCATTTCTGCTTTGAAGAGGAATGTGAAAGTAGACCGACAATAATTGCGCTGAAATCGGCAATTGGACTAGGCCACAACATCATCAGAAGATCCCATGGCCTGAATTCATACTTGGATGAAAGTCAAACGATCCACATTTATCTGTGGAAAAGTCCGAGATGCGTTTTTTTATGTAATGACTCCTCCAAGCACTGTGCTGAAGGCTGGAATCCGCTCAGATATGACAGCTGGCTGATCTGGGCAGGAAACACCTCTTTGGCTGATGAGGCAGCAGCGAGGACTCAAGGTGCTACCCCGCCAGTTCGGTCATGTTTGGGGTACCCAGAAGTCCTATTAGCGAGTCTGGAACACATGCAAAATTCATTAGCGTGTTGAGAAGCAGATAAGTCGCTGACCATGTTCTCCTAAGCTTCGGGTCTCATGATGTGTTGATTCAACCTGTGTGTCCCATGCCATTGCATTGCGTTGCGTAATGACTATAGGTCGGCGTAAATAATGAATTGACAGAGAGTCACCCATTAGGGCTTATGCCTAAACTTGCTGCTGCTGCCGTTAAGGGGCTCTTTTACCTTGGACACATCTACAGCCTGTCACGTCGCTGCATGTTGTTTCCTACCGTGACATGGGTTGAGGAATGTGACAGCACGACGCGCAAACAAGAGTGTCTCCAGTTGATCAATCAGCCAGGTCTCCGATTTCACTGCATTTTTTCTCTCTCTTTTAGAGGTTCGCGGTGGAAGGAAGTGCTGTAGTTTTGTTATTGTATGCCGAGCGGATCCAGGAGGAGTGGGAACCACCCTAGTAACTGTTGTTCATTTTGCATGGCCTTAATGCGAGGATCATGTTAGATGAGAAATGGGAGCATCCAACGCACTTATGTGCTGAGTGATGGAGCCTTGACTTTTCCCAGCCTCTAGAGAGTACGAGGGGACAAATTGAAAAACTGATTCTCCTCATCTTCCTCCTAACCAGCCCTCAACATTCGCCGCCTACCTCTTTTCCAAAAGGCGCAGGGACGTCGGGTTAACGTCAGGTGTCTAGGAATACCGTCATCCTCCTCTTCCTCCGTCCGTTCGTCCTCGGACAAGCTTCCAACACAGCCCTGACTTCGACTGAGATGAATGACACCCTGAGAGTGATGCGACCGCCTTGCACATAGCCTGCAGACCCAAACCAACTGCTAATGAAAGACCGATGAAATTGTCGAACTGTCGGGCTTGATTGATTTCGACAGACGCAGAATATGCTCCGAAGTTGTGACGCAATCTAAGTGTCGTCTTCCTCCTCCGTCGCCTGGCGCGGGAAGGGACCTTTGTTTCAGAGGACATGTTCTCTAACGATAGTTCAGAACTAAGTCACCACAAATGCTCCATGATGACAGCGGCATTGTCCCCTGCCACTGACCTTTTTGCCGTGCGCGGATTTCTTCAACTCTGGCCGAAGGGATGGATGACAAGAAGCTCTCCTTCATCCATGCTCACAATCTCTAGGTGGCTCTACACCCCGAGGTCAGCACCGCATGCCTTGTCAGGCCATGTGTCACTTCGTACCTGCGTAATTCGAGGTCATTGTTGACTGCATGCCACAATCGCTGGAGCAATGTCGTGACGGGTAGGAATTCCAGCGTGTTGCCACCGTCAACAATTGAGACGGGTTGAAGGGCGATGGGCGAGCTGACGCCTGCAACGCAGCCACCTGGGCACGGAAGCAGGCGTGCACGAACGGCGTGAAGTGCTCGAACTTAGACTTCAGAGCCTTCATCAGCAGCAGACCCAGACGCAGGGTAGCTCTTTAGAATTTCTAGACGAAAAGGTTCATGGACATGTGCCATCCACGGCACAGGGATGTGCTCCAGCCATACGATCCCATAACGGAAGTAGCAGGCCAGCAGTTTTCGACACTTGTTAACCCCCACACCACCTGACACGCTAAGACAAGGTTAACCTTCGTCTACCATCATGCCCAATGCGCTCCTGGGTGTCCTCGGTTGACGGAGCAGCTCGTACACAGCTCACTGACTGCTCTGTGCTGGACGGTCTCCAGACAGATTAATTTCTAACATCGGATATTGTTTCTCTTGGCACGTGCTAATGCCACGCAGAGTGACCTTGGGGTGGGAAAGAACCCTATGCACAGATTCCCTGCCACGGTTTTGAAGAGCCCTTGGTGCCTACGCCAGAGCACTGGAGCCAACGTCACCCAGAAGACTCCACCCAGCTTCACCCAGTGAGGCTGTCACAGAAAAATAGCGGCACTTGCGCCGATGCTTACTAAGAATCATCTGTGTCTTGAGTGGTCAGCATCGGACTTTTAAGCCTGCGCCACATGTATGCCAGACAACGCGCCTTGCAAATTTTAGATGATAAGTGGGCTGGCCTAGTGGCTACCGACGGTCATGAGGCGCGAGCTTTTCTGGCAAAGAAATGCCTGCTCAAGGCATCTGGTATTGGGGGCAGGCACAGAGGCCCATGTGCGTGGCGGAACCCGTCTGTGTGCCACCAGAACGGAAAGAGCAACATTTCGAACAGAGCCCAAAAGCCTGGCAATGCCGACATTTCGGCTTTTAGGTCTTTGGGATAGCGATTAGGTGTGAAAGTCGTCTTCCTTATGATTCCCAAACCTAGAAGAAAGACAGGCCTGGCATGCTTAGGAGCTTTGCGCCGTTACATTGCTACGCGACAAATGCAGAGTTCATCAAAAACTGCGCTGGAAGGCGAAGGGTGTAGAGATCTGAGTCTCTGGTGGTGCTGGTGGTACTCGAGGCGACGAGGCTGGACGCTGAAGCAGAGTGGCTGCATCCGGCTGATCATGACTCTGTAGTGAACCAGATGAGGTGCAGCCTGAGGGAGAGACTTCGGGCTTGCGACGATGGTGTGGAGGAGAGAGAGACGGAGTCTAACATTGGACGGCGACACGAGGAATGGACCACGCTGGTTGAGGTGCCCTGCGGGGTCCCCATTGCGTCAGGTCTGGCATTTTTTTTGGCCTCAAGTGTTTGCTCCATTCAACTCACATGCATCTCTCGCCTGAATGTGCACTTAGACATCGTTTAGCGGTGAGTGGCTTTTTAAACACTAAGGTTTATGGGCCCTTCTACTTGAATGCCGTTTACGCGCAAAAGGGCATTGGCATATGAATCGCCTAGGGTGAAATCATGAGGCTTGCTCAAAGAAGGCCCAGGCTGAGAGTCTTATCGACCTTTTTGACGAAGCGATAAAGGTGAGGGCCGGGGGCGGGTTTCCGGCTGACTGTTGGATGGCTTGGAATCATATCAGCGGATTTATGTTGCGACAGCCCTCCTCCACTTATTGAATGGCGGGAGCCGCTCACTGAACACTACCCCATCGTTCTTCTCTCTCGAGTCACTGTGATGAAAGCGCTCGCCAAGCAAATTGCTGCTCAGAAAATGATCCAGTTGGATACCTCAATGTCGTCATCATATCATCAACCACAGTGGTGACTTCTTGCGTCCTGACATTCTGAACATCTAGGAGGCTTGGCGTGTACAGCTAACGAGGGACCTTGCAATGGCTGTTGCCGGAGGGGTCCGCCGGGGATTTTTGCGAATGACCTGGCCTTCCTTCTCCTCCTCTGATGGCGATCAGTAACCTGTGCCCGCACTCGGCACCGTAACAATCCCCCCCAGACCCACCTTCCCCCTGGTCAGCAGCAGAGAAAATCATCCTCTTTTGCTTTATTTGGCCTTAGATCTGAATTTTAACATGCCTTCTGACCCAATACCGCATTTTGTTCATCAAAGAGCGTCTTCAAGAAATATGAGGTGATTATCATCAAGTGGTGGGGATACACACACATATTGAGCTTGACATTTAGGCGGCTGATCATGTTTTGGAGCTGGATGTCTGATGATGCTCGATGACCGCACTTTTGTGTCCGTCCTTGAAATGCGGTGAGGACGAAGGAGGGTTGACGCTGCCCTGAATCGCAGGATATGCATATATAACCACTCCGAAGTAACAGGATGGCGTCGCTGTTAGTCACTGAGTTTAACAGGCGCCCCCGGGAGCCAGGTATGGACAGGCCTGACGGTCTGACTATATATGACGATCCGCCTGGCATGCGTAGTTGTCCGCACAGCACTTGCGAAGACTGGAGCACCTTACTCATTACGTTATCACTCTACCTCTCTCCTTGTCCTTACCCCCCTCTTGACTCGAATCTAGCACTCTGTAAATTTAGCCCCGTCCATGTTCAGAATATATAAAAATTTGAGAAGGATATTGGATGTGTTTTGGAATAGTTTCTTAATTAACTTATTAAAAGACGGCAATATCACAGCTATTTCATCCTCAAATCAAAACGAAACATTGCCTTAGATTCAAATTTAACTGAAGGGCGCTCTATCAACACAGCGTTGTGCCACAAAGCTGGAAAAAACACAACGTGATCTGATAATGGTATATAGCTGATAATCAAATGGTCATTTTTTGGACTATCAAACTGCAGGTCGCGTGACTAGACAAAGTTGCTGGATTCAAATTTAACTTTGCTTTTTGCCTTCTGAACAGAGAACGGTTTGCAGACACAGCCAAAACAGCTAGTGCTGGAACAGATGTTATAAAGTTCCTGCAGCCATCTGAGAGGAGTGAACGATTCGTCTAGCGAGTCACACGCCTGTGTCTTTAAAGTGTGTTTTTCTTTTAAGTGTGGAGACTTCGAGATTTGAGATTGACTTTATTTAGATTTGGAGAGTTTAGAAGCAGGGGCATACATTATTGTATTACTTATTGATAATTGTATTTTGCTATTTCCTTACGTTCGGATACATATACCTCCATGAGTTCCATGTTTGACCAATTGCTGCTCCACGTTGCCACAACCTTGTTCAATGCGTATGCCATAACTTGACCAACAGTTCGAACGCGCTTGAGGGGGCCTACTGCATGTGCAAGATGTGTGCACACTTGCACATTTAGAAGCCCGTATTCCTAGAGATCTAAATGAAAGCAAGTGGGCAAAACAATAAAAAAAAATGGCGACACTGAGATCCTTGCCAACTTGCCAAGGCGCACGCTCCGGGGCTGCCACACTGAGCATCACTCGCAGGGTGTAGATGCCGTGGGAGAGCGGTGAGCAGACTAGGGCAGCGCTGCTGAGGACACCATGATGATGCAGTAGCAAGCCATGATGGATAACAGTAAGAAAGAAGGGTAGCAGCCGAAGAGTGTACAGAGGGGCTAGTCATTGAACTGTACACCCTAATAAGATTTTGCGAAGATCTGAGGGGCGCAGGTTCTAATGTTGAGGGTTGATGTCGGCTCAGAAAATAGCATTGCTGCAGCCAAAGACACTTAACCCACTGTCGGACCCCCAGTAGATGCGGTGGAATAGCGAGAGCACGAGTCAGGCTTTAGACAAGGCTGCTAGTAATTGGGTAGGGACCTCGCTTATAATTATGGGGCACACCACAGATCAGGGCAATCTGCCACTAAGACTAGGGCTATCGTGTACTTCTGAACAGATTGTTGTTTCATGGGCCCGATGGGTTCCGACATATCGCTTGAGAGCATCGGTTCTTGGTTGACAGATTGCTGGAATGGAGCTTGACACGTCGAGAATCCAGATTGCTCTATGCGTACACATATGGCTTACAATGACAAAGTTAGAGGTAGGTGGAGCGTCTTAAAATGATCTTTCAGGGACTTAGGCCAATAAGCTCAGGGACGCTGAAAGACTCCAAGCGTAATATTTCAGAAAATTTTCCCTGACCTTACACCGAGCGCCAAACACGAGATGAGGCTGCTTGGAATGAGAATTAGAAAGAGTGTATAACGTGGCCTCAAAATTTGGTGTAGCTGAAAGAGGGATCTGAGGTTTTTGGAGAAGTGGGCTGCTGACTTCTGTCTTGGACTACAGATCTCTATGATAGGGATGCTTTTATGGTCTGCACCTAAATGGGGAGGGTTACAGCTGTATTGATTTTTTCGAGGGACAAAAAATGGCCAGGAAGTGAGGAGGTATATTTAAACTAGGGACTTGAGTGGGGAGGGTAACTACACTTATAGCATTGCGAAGATTATGATAGTGAAGATAGAGACAAGCTGGGTATTAGGAAATAAAACCAGGGGGTGGGAGTGGATGGGAGGGGGCTGTGTAGCAAAGTCTCGTTATAAAAAGTTCAAGGGAAGAAGCTGTAATAAAAACTGAAACTTTCTATAATTTGCAATGCTGACCAAGTGCAGGAGTCTCTGACCAACAAAATAATGAACTAAGATGTATCTATTAGCTGAATGACACATGAAAGCGGGATACTCTTTACGTGTAAGAGCAGTGTGACTATGGAATTCTCTGCCAGAGCGGGACTTGTCTCATGCGTGTAATTCAATAACCAGAGCTTCAAAAATGGGATTTTATAGACTGCCATTTCTGGAGAGGGAGCGTATAATATAACAGTAGTATAGTGTCTAAGGATTTCAATGAGATGGGGGCGTACATTGAATCACAGGTGAATTTTTAGCTGTATTGCAGAATGGAGTCTAGGGAACTGGAATTTTTCCCCTAAAATGAGACGACAATTTGGGTTATACCTCATTGGGGGATTTTATGCCTTTCCTTGGGATCAAACACCTCTACACACAGGCTGAAACTTGATGCGACATACTTGTCTTTTTTTAGCCCTTACAAACTCATGAAATAGGGCAACTGCAAAGTAGATCTGTATCAACAAAGACTTTTGACCCTGTACTCAAAAGTGAAAAAAACACCTGGCTCTGAAAATGTGTATACGCGATATTAAAAAGGCGTATTTTTTTGAGCCACCTATCAGTACACCTGTGGTGACTACAAAATTGCTGTAATTCAAATTTAACCTGCCAAAGTTTGTTCTATCACAAAGCTTTGACTATGACAAAAGTGAAAAAAATATCACCTGTTCTGAATTTGTTTACTGCGATAATAAACATGCGTATTTTTTTGGCCCTCCTTATCAATTACACCTGTGGGTTACCTACTTAAATTGCCTAGCTATCTCAAATATTTGTAACTGCAAGTGATCTATCAACAATGCCCTTGAACTGACCAAAAGTGAAAAAAATTCCAACTTGTATGAATGTATACTAGGATATTACAAGGGTATTTTGGCCGACCTATCAGGTATCACCTGTGCAATGGTGATATCAAGTTGACTGGATTCAAATTTACTGCAAGTGGCCTCTATCAACAAGCCTCGGCCTGCACAGCCAAGTGAAAAAAACACGTATCTGACAATGTAATTCTTGATAATAAAAGCGTATTCTTCTTTTATGGCACCAATCAACCTGTGGGTGAGCTACAAAGTTGCTGGATGTCTAATGTAAGCATGCAAAGTTAGATTAATATCAACAAAGCTTGCACTAGACCTAAAAGTGAAAAAAACACTGTCTGAAATTTGTATACGTATATCTAAAAGAGTTTTTTGGTCACTATCAGTACACCTGTGCCCTTGATGCACTTACAAAATTTGCTGTATTTATATTTTAACCTGCAAAGTATGTTTGATCTATCAACCAAAGCTTGGACTTGACCTAAAGTGAAAAAAACACCTGGTCTGAAATGTATACGGTTGATAATAAAAGGACGATTTTTTGGCCACCTATCAATTCACATGTGGGTGATACTAAATTGCTGTGTATTAATTTAAAACTGCCCCCCGCAAAGTAGATCTTATCACAAAGCTTGATGACCAAAGTTGAAAAAACACTTCTGCTCTGAAATGTATACGGATATTAAAAAGGTTATTTTCCTATTCACTTTATTACCCCCCACCCCCCCCCAATGGAACTATCCATTACACACGTGGTGACTTTACAAAGTTGCTGCGATTCAAATTTACTGCAGAAGTGGACTCTAATCAACACAGTGCTCTGCTGCCAAAGTGAAAAAAAGACACGTACTTCAGAAACTTGACTATAAGCTGATAATAAAAGGTATTTTTGGCACTGCTCAAAATGAGCGACCTTGATACAAAATACTCCTGTATTCAAATTTAAGTGCAAGAGTGGGCTTATATCAACAACAAGCTGGTCTGCTGCAAAATTAGAAAAAGTACTACCTATCTGAAATGTTATACTGAAAATAAAGAGATGGAGTTTTGCCCAACCATAACAAATAGCACTCTGCAGCTTACTAGAAAAATATACTAGTATGCCTAATTATAACGCGACTAATGCAATGTTAAACAAAGTTTTGGCGTGCTACATAAATTATCCAGTATACATTCATAGTGCTTGTCTGTGTTCTGACCCGCGGGGGGCCGCGAGTGCCTGCCCCCCTCTTCTTCTGTGACTTTACAGCGGTAGATGACTCCGTTTAAATATTCTCGGCTTAAGCTTACCTAAAATCTGCAAATCTCTTGAATTCTAACTAACTTCTAAGCGATCACGCTAAAAGATAGAAGATGTCTCTGTGAAAAAATAACATAATTTTGACTGAGCTGTTTGCACACTGAGCGTGCTTGGACAGAGGCGAGAACGGGACATGCAACTGTCCTACTGCTTAGGATGACCGCTGACAGACATTGATCGATGACAGGTACACGGGGACGTGTTTCATTTTTATGTAAAACGAGATGGGTCCATGTGGATTTTTCCAGCCAATCGCATTCCTAGTACGACATTCCCAGTCAAGACGTCGCACACCTCATCTCACCCGGCTCTTATTCATGTAAGACTGATTTGCTGGCTTGCACCAAAATGACAGGATGCGCCGAAAATGGTTTGCGATATCTATCAGATTCAGCCACAGTTTTTAACCTAAATTTCGTCAGTGATCTAAAAAAAAATCGATAACGTAAATACCGTGGAACCTTGATTCAACTTTGATTCGATAATAAAGGACGTCGCTGGCTCCTCAACACGATTATTGACCAAATACTTATTTTCCACCATAATTTGCAAATAAATTAAAATTTACAAGTCAGACAATGTGATTTTCTTCATTTGTTATTTCTCGATTTTTTGTACTGCTCATAGCTATGAGGTCTACTAGGATGACAATTACAGGCTCTGTCATCTTTTTATGTGATACTGGGGTGAACTGTGCTCACAATTGGTGAGCTGACATATATACTTCGTTTTTCCCAATGTCTTTGATCCCTGCGGATTTTTTGTAAGTTTTGCACACTTGCAGGAAAAGAAAGATGAACAGTTTATAATTTTCATGGTATAGGCCCAGATAATTTTAACATTGAGATACTACTGTAGATATACTAATAATAAAATCCAGAAAATAATCATTTGTTATAAATTCTCATATCATTTATTTGAATATTTGCGAGAGAATCTGAGTATTTCGATCCCCCTACTAATCCATTTAGAGATGTTCTTGCTCCTATCAGATCAGTTAGATCACTCTTTAATACAAATTAGTTATCCCTGCTATTTTCAAAGACTGCCTGTGCTATAAATAGTCTACCCTTTAATAGACCCTTATCTGCTATAAACGATGAGGGAAAGACTAAGAATGCTTTCTAAGGATGTCATGATAAAGGACAAGATTATAGACTAGCACAAGCTAAGAATGGGATAAATAAATTAAAAATAAAGACAGATAGCTGTGGTGAGCGAAGTAGACAAAAAAATAAAAAAATCTGTTGTGAATACTGCAATAGTAAGAAAAATGGAAGAAATACAAAGATGACTGTCAATCACCGTCTGATCTGGGGAAGGCACCATGCAAAATCTCCACACTGTGGAGTTAGTCGCTTGATCATGAGGAAGATGAGAGATCAGCCTGAAACTAACACGGGGGAAATTGCTAATGATCTCAGGGCAACTGGGACACAAGCTCCCAACGAAAAAACCATTGGTAAACTATTGATTGCCCGTAATAGCCTGCAAGACGGCACATGACTACTAGTCACCGCATCAATGGCGAGGATATAGGGATGGAGCCAGTACCGTAAATCTTCAAGTGACAACCTCCTTCCCTCACCAGGACTATAAGTGATGGCGTTCGTGGCATGGGTCTATCCACAATGACAATGAAAACCAAAAACATACATACAAGGATACAACAAGAGAGTGCTGTACTGAAGAAGAAGCAAATTTTCATCCTGGAAGATGGCCAGCTCAGTTCTCCAGACCTTAAAGGGGTTTGTCTCGCTACATATGAATTGGGTTTTAATTAAAGATCCTTTCACCAAAACAAGCAGACTTTGCAATAATATGTTCCATTACAAATGACTCCTACTGATTTTGAGGATAGCCCCTGTGAGAGTAGTTATACATCAGCTTTAATAATTTCTATTAGCCAGAATCCGAACACTGTTGATCTCTTATCTCATGGCTGTCATGGTCTGTATGAATCATACAGGTACAGAGCAGAGTGTCAGCCCCACTCCCGCAAAGAATGCTTATGCTTAGTGGAAGGGAGGGGAGGAGCGGGCTCATGGCTTTCTGTGTCCTATGCCTGACCGGATTATACCCATGTGTGTGCCTTAGCCTTCTACTCGCTCTCTACTCAGAATACGATGTAGAAAGCAGATGCACCTCGTGCGTTAACTGATATTCATGAGTGTGGGTCTGTGGAGCCTGAGTCACGTTATAGCTAATAGAACAGATAAGGCATTGTGGTGAACAGTTCCATGCTTGCTGTACTAGTGACACTATCTTCTGAGATATAAGCTAACACTTCCAGGACCAGTAGCCCTGTGTCTGTTACCTGATCATGTCTAAGCCCATTAAGCTTGGGGGTATAGGAACACTTCATCCAACCTAGACTCCTGGCTCCACACTCAGATCAGCCTTCCTGTCTCCTGTCTTGTGGAAGACTGTGAGTCATCAAGAGTTGCCACAGCCAAGACCTAGGCAGTGCACACACACAGGGGTTAAACTCTGGCTAGCCAACACCCCCCCACTCCCATGTACTAGAAAGTTATCGAGGTGAGGAAGAAGTTTCATGTGTGCCTGAAGGCGGAGGGAGGGAAGAGGGAAGGAGGAGGGCAGACATACACGTAGCATGCACCTCCAATTCAACTACCAGTCACTAGAGACGAGGACGGGTATGCTGAAAAGTTTTAATGCAGACAACTCCTTGTACTTCCACATAGAAATACTTAAGGGAGGGAGTTTAAATGCCCATGAGTTTGAGATGTAGTCTGCCAAAAGAAGAGTGACACAAAATTCTGCACCTTGACAGCTACCCAACAATTTCCTCATCATCAACTTATTAAAAACTGCTTTTGCTGCTGATGCTTGCCAAATCAACTGCGCGTTTTGACACCTAAAAATTAAGTTCTTGTTTGGCCAGATGGTGGATCAAATATTATTTCTGTGACTGCATAATTGCAAAATACATTCTTATTTCATTTATACAAGCGTAATTTCTGGATTTTTATTTTGGATAATTCATAACTTCTCAATGGTTAAAAGTTAACCTACTCTTAAAACTTTAGTACTGTCATTGGCTTTGTCAGTGCGGCAATATTACACAATCTGCAAGCGACGATCAATATAATTATTTCACTTAACTGCAATACCTGTTCCCTCACTGTCCCATGAGCGCATTGAGTGCCTCAACGCGTAGTCTCAATTCACTGTCGATCGAGAGGGTGCCTTGTTCATTACTCGTGTGCCCCCAGATTGACCCGTAACACCCCCCACCCCCCACCTCCCAATGAAGAGTGCCTTGGTTATGCAGGATCCTCGACTCGCACCCTTATTGGGCAGGATTCTCTTTTGGGCCTGCTTTCTGCAATGTACAGCGAAGACGCTACATTCACTCAGAGTCTCGCCCTCTATGCCTACCACACCTTTACAGCCAGCTGCATTTGCTCCACGCGTTGGCTGTTTGGATAAGAACAATACTGTAGGACAACTCTGCTGGACTTGTCAGATCCAAGTCATCCTTAGACCATGGTTCTTGAGGGTACGTGAAACTCTCAATCCTCCCAGATCTATTATCGCACTCTTGGAATGGCCTTTTTTGCCTGCGGCTGAAGATACCCCAATGGGGATTAAATTCCAATTGGTTTTGTTCCATTCCCAATGAGTGTGCGTTTATTGTTCTTCAGTCAGATTCTCGGAGCTTGGGGCTCTGGCCTTCCTTCGCTGACAAGGTCAGATTTCTAACCTCTCGGTTGGCTGTTCCAGTGCAAGGCTGGCGCTTCCACCACCTCAGGTTAAAGCCTCTTTTGCTAGACGGCGCGATTGTTTAATCTTGTTTCGGAGGCCATGCATGCTCTTCACTGTATGAGCCTTTACAGGAAGTTTGACTTTCATGGAAAGTGAGCGACTTTCTACCGGGTGGCACATCTAGCTTCCATCAGGACACCGAGTAATGTCTGTACTGTGGGCTCTGTCTTGCTAATATCCAGCTTATCCTGCGTACTCCATAGACGGACAAGGTTGTCTCATACGCACCTGTATTCTCTTTGTTTCTCATTAAGATGGTTTCTTCATTTCAGATCACTGAGGACATAGTTTTGCCTTCTTTTTGCCCTCCTGCTCTTCCCCTAAAGAGAGTAATTGCGGGCCAATTATACTTGTTTAGATCGTTGTTCAGGGCTTGTTGCCGGATTTTTACCTCTCATTGGCCACCTGCAACCCATATTAGGCAGCCTCCAATGCCCCTCTCTTCTGTCATGTCCAAAGGCAGTATCGTAGGGGACTGGCGGGCAATAAGGCCACCATGGTCTTGGATTTGGTCTGCAATTTTGGAAGCCTATCAGTCGAGGGGAGAGCCTCTTCTGTTTCGGGTCACTGCTCATTCTACACGAGCAGTTGGTACCTCCTGGGCAGTTCGGCATCATGCTTTTGCTTTACATTTTTGCAGAGCTAGCATCTGGGCTTCGGTCCATACCTTTTCTAAGTTCTATCAGATCCATAGCTTGGCCTCAGCCTGGTACTTCAGGCAGCAGTGTGCTAAAGGCTGCCACTGCTGATTAATTTTCTAGTTATTAAATTTTTGTCTCCTTCCCTCAGGGACTGCTATTGGGCATCTCATGGTGCTGTGTCCCCCAATGATATTGACAAAAATTTGGCATTTTTGTACTTATCGTAAAATACTTTTCTCATCTGATTCATTGGGGTACAGGTCCCTCCATTTTTTATTGTCTTTTTCGATTCCCATTTGACGACTTCTCCTTGGAGTTGGACTATGGTTTATCGTCTTTGCTACAGCTTTTGTACCAACTGTGTAGTCTGACGTCAGTAAGATGGGTATAGTCGATCACGTTTGGTTTTGCCTAGTGTCAGCCTCCTAGGGCAAGGGCCTACACCCAAGGTGCTGTGTCCCCTAATGAATCAGATGAGAAAAGGATTTTATGGAAACTACAAAAATCCTAATTTTAAGAGGTACTTTAAGCTTGGCTGTTACAAGGAACAAATATACAAGTTCTACGTGTTTGGTGTCTCTCAGTACAGTATAATAATTATGGTGGGCAGTTCCGAAACAGAAATAATCACAAACTGACTTGGTTCCTAGTTTTTAGCAGTGACTCTAGGCTTTGGCTCTTGTCAGGCAAACTCTGTACTTCTTCTGTGCTACTCACGTTTCATGACATTGTACTAAGAATTGTTTAGCCTTAAAGCTATCTCTCCAGGTGATCTCAGTTTCTCATACTGATGTCTTGTTTCCTGTTCCAGGAGCTCTTACTCATGTCTCTGTTGGTGGGAAATAATTACTCCTGCTCTCTGTGCTACCCTGCTTACATAAGCTACGTAGCTACATTTTTAAAGTTGTTGTCCTACTAGAAGGTGAACATGCACCACAGTCTCAAGTCTTTTACAGATTCTAACAGGTTTTCCTCTAAGACTGCCCTCCATTCATCTTCCCATCAACTCTGAAAAGCTTCCCAGTCCTTGCTGCCACTATTATGTGTTAAAGTGTGGATGGTGTGTTCAATGGGATGTGCAATGTTGGCTTTCCTCCAGGTATAGCGTTTGGCATTTGGGAAAAAAAACTTCAATTTTGGTTTCATTTGACTAGTGTACCTTCTTGCACATGCTTACTATGTCTCCTACATATCTTTATGCAAATTGAAAGCGATACTTGTTATAGCTTGCCTCAAAGCTTTTTTCTTGCTACCCTTTCATAAAGGGCAAAATTGTGGCGTACATGACTAATAGTTGTTCTGTGGAGAGATGTTGGATCTCTGCACCTCCTTCAGAGTGACCCTGGGCCTCTTGGCTACTTATTAGATTAGTGCTTTCAATGTCTAATCTGTCAGTTTAGGTAGATAGCCATGTCTCGGTAGGTTAGCAGTTTTGTCATATTCCTTTCATATTTGAATAATGGATTGAACAGTGCTCCATGAGATGTTCAGAGCTTGGGCTATTTATTTAAACACAAGAAAAAAGTACCTAGCAGATCCCTACCAATAGTATCAAAACCTCTTGACCAGCGTATATCACAGACAATTTAAAGAGGAAAAATCGGTCCTAAAAAATAACTTTTATTAAATATGTTAAAATATATATCACAATCTATCTCAAAAGACTCACAAAAAACTGTGGGAGGAAAACGACAACCACATGGGTGGGACCAGAGAAATATACAGAACCTGGCCCTATGAACCTAGTATACCCTTACCTAACTGAAAAAATACAGGATACTCACCCCGATAAGGGCGTTCCTGTCCGCAGCCTTGCCCTAATTCAAAAACACCCTATTATTCCTCATGGTCCCGTCCCAACATGTTTCAATCATCCATGACATCATCAGGGGACAGTATGGAAAGATTTAAGTGGACCAAGTGTCTGGGTACAGTAACCAATCAATGGCTGCAATAATGTAAGGCAAGAAAATAAAGGGTAGATAGATACCTGATGGTAGTTAATCATGCAGAATCATCATGACATGCTGTGTTTACATAACAAAAAAAGAACACTACCTTACGTTTAATCAGCACAATATCGCCTTGTAGGTTTATCATGTAAACCGGTAAAACCACCAGGCTGTGGGAAGTACAAAAACAAAAAAGGGCATAAGATAAACAACTAACCCTAAAGAGATCCCCCCACCCCAAAGCATACACCCATGTAACTTACTATTGAATTTCCGAACTGTAAGTCGTCTCCCGCCCTAAGAGGGCATGACAGCGTCGGCTGTGTGTGAGACGCCGAAAGCTGGCGGCGCACGGAAG
>JAODAL010035981.1:0-42283 GCA_025379985.1 Phyllomedusa bahiana
GGGGTAAACCACCCCAGCAAAAAAAACGTTTAAATTTCCCCCTGGTTTAAATTTTTCCCCGCCAAAAAAATTGAGCCGCAAAAAACAGTAGCTTTGTAGCGTGTTAAAATTTGGGCGTTTTTTTTCAACGCCACACAACAAGAGATACAGTTGAAATTTAACCTTTCTTGGGGAAATTAGGCTACGGGAAAAAATTTTTATATATTTTGGCGTTAAAAAAAAGAGGGTTTTCTTGGGGTCACACCCCAGAAAAAACAACGCTTTTTAAACCCCCTGGATGAAAAATTGCGCAATAGAATTGAGCGGGGCCAAAAATAAGTGGAAATTTGTATTGTAAAATCGCTTTTCTTTAAATGAATACAACAGGAACGGGTTTAGACCCCAATTTTGGAAAATTGAATGTATTTTGCGGGCTGCATTGGACGAAACACGGAAATTTCAGATCCAAAAACCCCAAAAAAAATTAGAAATAAAACATTAAGAGAAAAAGTCTTTTGAACAAAGCTGAAAAACCCCAACAAAAATGGGCGTATAAAAATAAATTCTTCAGAAAAGGGGCTATCACCCCGGGGCAGCACCCCCCTTTATGAGAAAGTGAGGGGTTTGGTGGCCCCGGGCCCGGTGGGCGCCCGGGACTTATATAAGTGCGGTAAACGTCACAGAACCCGCCGCCCCTCTGAATTGCTTCACCTTTTGCACATGTCATGAAGGCTATCCCCTTTCCCTTTCCTCCCAGAGGGGCTTTGCCCCAGAGCGCCATGTGCTCGAAACCCATTTTATAAACAAAAGCACACTTCGTTCACCCCAAAGTTCGACTTTTTCCGAACCAATTTTTCCCAAAATTTTCAAAACAATTTCCCCACTTCTTAGAATCGTTTCGCCCCAACCCAAGTGGCCGACAATCGACTACCCTATCGAAGTCGATAGCCAACGTAATCGTTCAACACTAGTTTTTATGTCCCACTTACCTCATCTTACCTATGACATTTTAACTAACAGTCAATTAGTATCAGTCAAGAGGATGTCCAGCACCCTGAATTCTCTGAAATTATTAAAAAAATTAATTACTCAAAAATTTTAGAAATAAGAGATTTGGTGAAATTCATTGGGTCTCCAAGTAGGAAAAATAAGAACTAAGGGATACGTTTATGAACCTGGTTCCGACTCACCAGTTCTACCTATGTTTTTAAAAGTGTACGATCCGACAGTATGTATGAAAGTGTGTCACAGAACTGCATAAATGAATCCCATTCTACACCAAAAGTAGTCTCTGCCATGCCACTTTGAAACTTGTATGGATTTGTACGACAGGTTTACGCCAAACTTTAGCACTTTTTTTGGTGCATTGTACAGCTCTGGTGCGACACGCCTCCGCATCTTTGGCGCATTCAAATTTGTCATGTCTGGCGAAGATTGTGCCAAGTTTTGGTGTACATCGGTTCATACATCTATAGAAGAATGGAGCAGCCCAATTCATGCATGTCGCCCTAAAAATAAGAGTGGTTTGGTGCTTTTCAGTATTTAAGTTAGATGGTCATAGAAAACATTGAGGAGTCTTAGGCCAAGTTTCTAGGTATTATTTTTTTTCCTAAAGACAATTCCATTAATATTTTTGAATAAAAATGGATGTTTTGAAAATTTATACTTTTATACAAGCTGTACTCTGACTACTCTACATTGTGTCATATCTTCAGTGCTGTCCCATGAAAAGATAGAATACAATAGTTACAGAAATGTAAGGGGTGTACTCAGGTTTGTGAGATACTATACCTTGACCTTGAAGCTCAGCTCTAATTTCTTTAGAAGTTGCTTTGGGCTCTTTGATTACCAGTCGTATTATCTATCTCTATAATTTGTCATTAATTTTCCTCTTGTGGCCACGTCCAAAGAGGTTAACTACAGTCCAATAGATCTTAAACTTCTGAAAAATATAAGCAACTGTAGTAACAGGAACATCAAGCTGTTTAGAGATGGTCTTAGAACCTTTATCTTTAACATTTTTGTCTATAATTTTCTTTCTGTTCTCCTGAGACAATTCTCTTCTTAGCTTCATTTGGCCTATCTTCAATTTGGTACACATCAGGATCTCCAACATACGTGTGGCTCAAAAAACAGGCTTTAAATCTCAATAGATAGATTTTTCAAAGTGCCAAGTCATAACAGTCTTAGTAAACATTTTTTACATGACCCGTGTCAGAGTCCTTTCTCATCCACTCAGAAATGCGATTTCTTGTCTTGCGTCCTTCAGGTAACAACAATAATCCGTGCCTCCACACTCACATCACAGGTCGAGCTCAAACTATGTCCGTGTGTCAAGTTGCGCAGATGGCAGCAAACTTTCAGGGAACGCCGCCTTTATCAAGCACACCTGAGATCTCATAGCACTTCCTTAAGTAGGAAAGGTACCTCTTGAATACATATTACATTAAAAAACATTTTATTGTACATCTCTAGTCCTGGCCGTACATGCTCAGACATCACCTTTCTTCTCAGGAAGTTACTGTCAGTCTATTCCCTACCTAGTAATCACACACACTCAAGCAAGTGTTCAACTCCAGGTGCTGTCATTCTAATCCTGTCCTTTCTACTTAGTAGTAATTAGTCAAACCGTGCCGATAAGGCCGTTCTGTCTATTGTCATATTTTTTTTTATCCGTGTCATCGCAAAAAAAAAAAAAGAAACCTGACTCAGGTATGTGCATTGAGAAAAACAAAATCCACATGTTTAGTTCCTGCAGGGAGTTGAACCTGGGATCAAATGCTGAAAGGCAGAAATGCTAACCACTCAGCTACATTGTAGTTACTCACGGCTCTTTACATAAACAGACCTTTGACTAGAGTGAGCACACTGTGGGGAAAGGCGTGGTGATCTTAAGCCTGCTGGGTGACATGATACATAATTCAAACAAATTATACATACCCTCTTTTAAAGAAACTGAAAGCTAAAGAAGACAGCAGGACATGAAATGTGGTAAAACCCCTTTAAAGAAAGATGCTCCAGAATTATGTCATAGTGAAAACTAGTATCTACTTAAACAGATATTTTAGGAATAGCTCCAGGTCCTCTCTTATGATAATTATATACAGATAATGTCTAAAAGTTTTCTAATTAGGAATAAACTTGGTTAATAATGCCCAGTACCAATTAACTATATGGAGAAATGTTATTAACTATAATATTTATTATATACCATGGAAACCCATTGTGCCAGGGATCCCCATGTGATTTAAAGAGTCGAGCTGCTCCTGGTAACCCGCTGAGTCTGGACTACAATTTAAAACATTACTGATGCGTAGTACCATATGATGTACAACCCATCAAGGTGAGCTGTACAGTACATATGTATTTTATCTACTCTGTACACCTCCAATGCATACATACAGGGTGCACTTTTGTTCTTATTCTTTTAGCACGTTATTTGGTAACTAACAATGGAAATATACAATAAATAATAAAATAATCATACACATAAATATAATCAACATAATATAATCAAGTCTGCAAGCAGCACAGGTATTACAAAATGGAAATTGCTTACTCATATTACAGAATGTCAGAAATGATGTAAATCACAGACAGAACATGCAGCTGTATGGCACTTATAAAATGTTGCCAAAAAGCTCAGACAACTAGACCCGACTTGTACAATGATGCATTCATATATATCCTACAATTGCAATTATTGTGAATACTTCATTTTGGAACTATTGTCTGTCTCTAGACATTACTGATGCTCATGAATAGTGCCACATTTAAAAGAAAATTAGCCACTGTTCAGCAGAGATGGCAGCAGTGCTGAGAATGACTAAGACATCTCGCAACAGGAATATCCGAACTTCAGACAGTGGTGTATGTAAACAGTGCAGAACAAGCGTGTGATTAGCAAGTGATTTCAAAGGCTGGAGATGTATGCGGATCTAGGGCTATCGTATGGATGTACTTTACAGACACCAACAGATGTTTAGGGCTGATTCACATAGATTATCTCGGAGGCTACACTACACTCACAGCTGTCAAGCCAAGGAGGAAGAAACTGCAAATTCCTCACTCTTATTTTATTGTGTTGTATTGCTTTATTATGTTTTACTTGAATTTCCTAATAATTTAATTTTTAATACTACTCTTTACATATGTAGCCACATTACATTGTATTAATCAAGGCCAAGTTTATTATTACCTATACTGTCTAATTTAAGCTATAATATATAATATTTTATATTGCCAGTTTTTATATCAGATGTTGGTGGAATTCAAATTTAAAATGATGTCTACCCACCCACTTTCCAAACATTAATTTAATAGTGACGGTACGGAGACCATATAGACAAGCCATGGCGGTGCCAGGGGACTACTTAAGAGAGGATGCTTAGGCCTAGTTGGTTCCATTTTCTTTACAACTGGGTGTCCAGTGAAACTGCATGGCTAGCAAACTAAGAAGTGGGAATCAGTATAATGGTCAAGGAAAAGACAAAGGGAAAACAAATACCGTACTACGCCCTTTTGTCTTGGGCGGCAAATCCTGACATTGTGATTAGTTGAGCCCTCTGATTGACTAATACACACCACTAAGAACACAGGTTTGAAAAAGCAAAGCTAATATATATGAATAATTTTTGTAACTAAATAACTTTTAGGCCTATGACACCATTTTTCGTACCTGCATTTTAATTTTGCCATTTGGAAGGGAGGAGCTGAGCTGTGAGGTTTGGTCAAAGACCATTAGCGTGTGACTGATTAATTTGCTGGGCAGGAAAAATATGCAATATTTGCAAACAACAGGATAAGTATAATCTAAAAACTAATTTTTAATTTTTGTTTCAAAAAGGACCCATTGTCACATTATACTTACCCCCATTTTCATCACTTCTACAGCTGCAGAGCAGAGGATGTGGCTGCCTGAGAGCAGAATTCTTAGTTTCCTGAACATTAGTAACCTCAACCTATGCACAGTAAAGTCTATTATACTGTACAGCCTGCCCTGCTTGTTCTAAGGTTGCTATGCTGGGAATAAACACTTTCTAGCAGTGTCCAATAGTCAGCATACAGTATGTTCTCTTCCAGAGCTGGTGTAATGTCCGTGCAGTGAGGAGTCAAAACACAACTGGTAACTTAAATTCTTTAAAAACAAGTAGGTGAATGGAAAAAATTAAGCTTAGTAGAATTCTAATGTTCAAAACTGATATTCGTCAGGGGTGTGCATGAAGGATGACAGTGTCCCTCACTGTCAATATGTCGATTCTCCATGCACTTGTCTCAGGGTCCCTGGTGACAGTCCTTCCTGGTTTCTCTGAGGGTTTGGCTGCTAGGCACAATTGCTCTGCATCTCCTTCCATCAGTGCACTGGTGTAGTTGGTTATCGGTGATAAAACTGCCGGTTCTAACTCTAGATTAGGCAGACAGTACAGTACAGCAGAGTTTGCTAAGAAGAGTATTTGACTGCACAGATGTTTGGTTTTAACCCAATACTCCACCTTTGTTATTTACACATTCCCGGGTATAAACAGATCATAAGGGAGAGATCTGCATTGATCCTTGAGATATATATATATATGTCTTTTTACCCTAACATGAGGAGTATTGGCTTCCAACTCATGGGATTTTTTGCCTTTCTTTGAACTAAGACTATAAGATAATATGCTAAGTTGGAGTGAGATATGTCTATTTTTAGCCCTAAGTACCATGTAACTATGTAAGAAATCCAGGAAGAGAAACTGATCATGGCATTTTTGAAGTTAAAACCATAAAATTCAGCTGGACAGTGGCCTAACTAACATTCATAGAGTCCCATGACACCACCGTCTCCGAAGTGTTCTTAAGACCACCTACTGAAAGGAAACTAATACAGCAGACATGTTATTGCCTATGAAAAGATGTAAGCCGTGTACTGAGGTAGGCTTCCCGGAATACAGCAAAGTAATGGACGAGGAACACGACTCCAACACCAGTTCAACAACAGTTTGGTTTACTGACCATTTTATAGGTAAGTATGGTGAACAAATTCCCCAAACACTTGTGTACAAACTTGTGCCCGAGGCCCCTGAGCTGCACAGTTCACCGCCAGGAGTGTATCCTCTCGATGCTCAATAACTTTACCTACCCAAGGGGTTCAGAAAGGCCAAACACCCTTTACCTTTTAATACCGTACAAACAGGAACGATTGCGTGTGGTGCTGTTCACAGGCACGCTCGCGGTGCAGAACAGCAGCTTACAACTTACCAGCTTCACCCGCTATTCCCAGATATATACATATAATGCAGATTCTCTCGCAGGAGAACCGGTTGCGTGAATAGCAGTGCTATAGCAAGCCCTCTCCAAAGTCCTGAATAGGAAGGCGTACTTGGGTGACCCTTTATAGCCTGAAACTAAACCTTCCCTAATTAAACTAACTACAGGCCTACACACAATCCTGGGTTCATTGGCATGCACGCATGTGACTGGGGTACCTTGCGATGCCCGCGAGTTCCTGTTCTGAGGTGAAGATCCCTGTTGATGGAGCTGATATCCTGGATGTAGTCGCTCTTCTCAGTCTCTGCAGAATGTCCCTTCCGTCCCCGAGCTTTCTTAGACAACAGTATCAGTGTAGACAGCCATACTCCTCTCTCTCTCTCTCTCTCTCTCACACAAGTCAATCCTCACTAAGCTCCTGTCCTCTCCTGATCTCTCTGTGTCTTCTTCACTGCTTATCCAAGATGGCTGCTGCCTTGTGTGTCAGTTATTACAATTCTGTAATTTGCATACACCAGAATCGGGAAACAGTGGCATCTTGTGGCCACACAGCAGAATGCAACAGAATACTTTACAATTATAAGTCACACATATGATCTAACTTAGTGACCACGATGAGGCTGGTATACTATCCCACAAAGATACAATTATCTTGCACCTGATTTGTCCATAGCAGCTGTTACTGCTGATGCAGCTATAGCTGTAGTTATGCCTACTGTCCTTTTAAATGGATAATATCTTAATTATAAGTAGTGTTGCACTTCAGATTTGGGTTCAACCTGAAACCAAATGTGCCAGAATGTCAACAATTCACCGACCAGCCAGGCAAAATGAGGTTTATTATTAGTGATGAGCGATTACGTTGACTATCGTCATCGGGTCGATAGTCGATATCGGCAATTATCAATAAGATATCCGATAGTCGATAATAGATTATCGCCGATGACCATTAAAGTCTATGGGAGAGGAACAACACCTTCATTCTTACACCCAAAGAGGGATGGAGAAGCTGGAATTAACATCCACAACACTCACAGGGATACGTGCTACATCTTAGGCAACACACTTAAGTTATAAAAGGCACAGAAAAAAAATCACAGACCATTCACTATCCCTGTCTTGCACCACAGCATGACCCTTAAACCTTCATGACCCACAAATTAAAAAGTGCCAGAAGGCAGTATGATTTGAACCATCATTTTACTTGAACTGGACATTGAATATCCCTGTCCTGGAATGCAGCATGAGCCCCACACCTGCATGACCTCAGATTAAAAAGTGTCGGAAAAAGGAGTCTTTCAACCACCATTTTAGTTGAACTGGACATTGACTATACCTGTCCTGGGCCACAGCATGAGCCCAAAACCTGCATGACCCCCACATTTAAACAGTGCCGGAAAAACGAATCATTCCACCCCCATTTTAGTTGAACTGGACATTAACTATATCTGTCCTGTACCGCAGTATGACCATTAAACCTGTCTGACCCACAGATTAAAACGTGTCGGAAAAGGAGTCTTTCAACCACCATTTTAGTTGAACTGGACATTGACTATACCTGTCCTGGGCCACAGCATGAGCCCCAAACCTGCATGACCCCCAAATTTAAAAAGTGCCGGAAAAAGGAGTCTTTCAACCACCATTTTAGTTGAACTGGACATCAACTATATCTGTCCTGTACCGCAGTATGACCATTAAACCTGTCTGACCCAAAGATTAAAAAGTGCTGGAAAAGGAGTCTTTGAACCACCATTTTAGTTGAACTGGACATTGACAATACCTGTCCTGGACCGCAGTATGACCGTTAAACCTGTCTGACCCCCAAATTAAAAAGTGCTGGGAAAAGGAGTCTTTGAACCACCATTTTAGTTGAACTGGACATTAACTATATCTGTCCTTTACCACAGTATGACCATTAAAACCTGTCTGAACCACAGTTTAAAAAGTGCTGGGAAATGGTGTCTTTCAACACACAATTTTTAGTTGAATGGACATTGGGGGGGGGGACTATTAATGTTCTGTACCACAGTATGACAAGTAAAACACTGTCTGACACCACAGATTAAAAAGTGCTGGAAAAGGAGTCTTTGAACCACCATTTTAGTTGAACTGGACATTGCTAATACCTGTCCTGAATGCAGTATGACCATTAAAACCTGTTGACTCCCAAATCTAAAAAGTGCGGGAAAAGGAATCTTTGAACCACCATTTTTAGTTGGGGAATTGGACATTAACTATATCTTCCGTACAGCAGAATGACCATTAAACCTGTTGACCCACAGCATAAAAAGTGCAGGATAATAGGCAGTCTTTAACCACCATTTTAGTTTTCACATGCGACACTGACTATAATGTCATGGGCACTGCTTGGAGGCCCAAACTGCAATGACCCCCACATATTAAAAAGTGCTGAAAAGGAGTCTTTCAACCACCATTTTAGATTTCATGGACATAGACTAGCCCTGTCCTGGGCCACAGCATGAACACTAAACGGTTTGACCCCACAGACGGCCCGCCATACAGGGGGTACAGCAGTATCCCGTTATGGGGGCCCGGCAGAAGTAAGGGGACGCTGCAAAGGCAGGCCCCCTTTATTTCATGAACCAGGGACTGGAACAACAGGTGGCGCAGACGCCCAAGCGCTACATTTATTAGGGGCCGGCCAACGCTTCTGAGAGGGGGCGAGCGCTGAGGTCACAGCTGCAGTCACACTTCACAGATCTTTTCACTTACTTCCCTGATGCTATGACTGGAGCCTGGGAACCTCCTCCTCTCTTGTTGAGGCCTGGGATAGGAATGCTATTATTAACCTCACACCCCACCCCTGTCCCCGTGGCCAGTACACTGCGAGGCGTGAGAGTACAGAGAGGCAGGACGGGACACACGGATCAGTCAAGAGCGGGGGAAGTGGAAGTAAAGTGGGTAATGAGTATGTGAACATGCAGCTGTTGTGACCAGGCCTGAGAGAGGGCCAACTCTCTGCAGTGTAATCAATACTCTACCCAGACCTCTGTGTGGGGTCCACCTTGGTTCACTCCCAAGCTGTGTGTGGGGGCATCCCATTGGTCGCCTCCAGCCCTGTGTGTGGGGGCCCCCCCCTGGTCTACCTCCAGACCATGTTGTGTGGGGGGGCACCCCATGGTACCTCCAGCCTGTGTGTGGGGTCCCCCATGGTCACTCCAGCCCTGTGTGTGGGGGGGGCCCATGGTCCCTCCAGCCCTCTGGTGTGGGGGACCCCAATGGTCTCCTTATGTGTGGCGAGGGCCCCATATGTCTCCCCTGCCTTCTGTGTGGGGCCCATAGTCCGCCCACGCCTTCTGTTTTGGGGCCCCCTCAGTACCACAGCCTTCTGTGTGGGGGCCCCCTAGTCCACCCAGCCTTACTGTGTGGGGGGGGCCCCCTCGTCCCCCCAGCACTTCTGTGTGGGGGCTTTATCTCTCCCACAATTAAACCACACCGTGAAAGGCTGGTGGGACGGAGCGGGGTGCCCCCTCAAATCACGAGTTTGGAGGGGATGAGGGGGCAACCTACTCCATGCTTGCACCGCTACCTAAATTTCCCTAGCTACCACATACATGGCTACCCGGCTACTATACCCACTTACCTGTCTGCCCATACTCGCTTACCTACCTTGGGGGGCCCACTACCTACGTATTGGGAGGGTATACACCTTATTATCAGGGCACCATAAGGGAGGTCATTATTCCATTTGGGGCATATGGATTTGGAGTTTGTACAACAGGAGGTGGACACAGGATGGTAGAGATAAAAAAAAAAGTGAGGAGTCTCAGCGTGTTTGTGTCTGTGGAATTTGCATGGGCGAGTTGTGGAGAGAAAGTCATCAGGAATGGTCTGGGACGGATGGAGAAGAAGGGCAGTGATTGAACATCATCTGCCAAGACTTCAACTGTATGTCCCACTAAATGTATGTATTGTATATACCACTATATGGTCACTGTATGGCAGTTATATTGGTCTTTCGTTTAGAATTATATTTCAGTGGACTGTTTGATGGTATTATTCAAGGCAAATTGAGCATTCAGTTAAGCATTTTTTTTTTTACGGGGGCGGAGCCTATGGGGGTGCTGGGGAGGACTTGTAGGGGGGCCACTACGATTAAGCTGTATGGGGCCCAGAAATTAGTCTGTTGGACTGCCTGACACGTGTCACAAAGTGGCAATTTGACTATTTTGTACAGTGAATGTACAATTAGTATATTTTTTTAGGTTTATTGTCATTGTTTTACCAGAATTTATTTAGGGAAGTTTTATTTATAGTTTTAAATTATTATACATTTTGCTTTATTTTTCATGTGTGATAAAACATACACTTACACCTCCCTGCAGTTTTTAAAGTATTTTTTACAAGTGTCAGTTGTGTTAATTCGGCCGACACCATTAAGTATTACAAATGTCCCTAATTCAATCCCCAAAACACTTCTTAGTTGAGATGAGGCACATTTGCCCTCATGGACTTCTGAGTGTGATCAGCCAATCAATTCAATGGTTTAATTTTTTCCTCAAATCCTTTCTTCAGTGATTTGGGGACAGAAATACATCCTGGAGATCAAATGATGCGTACCCAATAGTGGACTCAGCCACAGAAAATTTTAAGCCTCATATGTGTCTATTTGTGTCCAGCCACTGGGGCCCTTTTTGACACTCTTTACCTCACAGAAATCACTTTTACAAAATCTGATTTTTCTAGAGAGATATTTGATGATATCATGATTGCCCCTAAAGGTGATGAGCTAATGGCTTGCCGTCAGCTATATGTTAACACGGAGGTCCAGCTGCACAGGGCCAAGACTACAGTGGGTGCGGTGAGAGCCAGGCTAGCGTCTGTAACTCCTATTAACACGCAAGGTTCACGCTGCCAGGGCGGGTAGATTACTTGTAGGGTGGTCGAGTGAGAGCCCAGGCTGGGTACGTCAGCTTTTTCACTGGTAAAAATGCCCTTATGACAGCAGCACGAAAACGTCGTGCTGAAGCAGACAGTGCGGAAGCTGTGAGGTAGACTCCAGCCCTTCCTCAGTACACAGTCAAGACCTGGGTTAGAGCTTGCCCACTACGTCATGAGTGCGGAACACAATTGAGCTTACTTGGGAAATAATGGTGGTTTAACGCTCATGTTCCACACCAGGTGCCATTTTTCTTGGCATTCTTTTTATCTACATTTTACTAAAACGGGCTGGAGGACCATTGTCATCTGGTTCTTTGTTCTCTGTCCGTGCTCAATACTCCCATGTACGCGGAAATAACATACATCTGGTCAAGACTTACTGTACCTCCCTTGTTACAATTCAGAGGAATTTTTTTTACCTGCTCATTTTGTTACATGCAAGTTTTTAGTAGTTTATTCTAGTAAACACATTTTTAAAAATAGGTTGGGATCCCACCATGTCTTTTTTTTCTCTTTTTTTAATTCTATTTAATGGTTTGTTCAATAACAGGGTTTGTAGCTTTGTTTAAAGATCTTGCACAAAAACAAGTCATTTTGAAAATATGTGTCCATTAAAATGTATACCTATTTCAGTTTCTGACAGCACCAATCTCATTGAGCCAATCTTGACAATTGTGGAAGAACAAATGTCTGTTAGAAACCAAAATTTTTTACCTAATAGGAACCCACCCCGTAGTATACTGGCATTTCACAGCTAAAATGCCCCCAAAATTCAAAATATGAACCATGAGCCACTTTTAAACAATTGTGTAGATAACATATGTATGTTAGAACACTTAAATTTTTTTTATAATATGGACCTTTAGTTTAGCTGAAATGTCACAGCTTATTGCCCCAAAAATTCAAAAGCAAGACCCTCTGAGCCTCTTTTAAACAATTGTGAAGAAAAAAATGTCTGTTAGAAACAACATTTTTTCATCAATTGCACCTGTAGTATAGCTGCATGTCACAGCAAAATTGCCCCCAAAAATTCATACATGACCACTTAAGCCACTTTTGACAATTGTGTAGAAAACAAATGTTGTTAGAAACAAATTTTTGTAGAATAGGATCCGTTGTCGTTCGGAACTGCAAAATTGGTCAAAGCAGTCATGACCCCAAAAATTGTACGAGGGTAGATACGATGCCACTCAAAAGCCATCATTTCTGATTCCATAGGCACTTTGAAGTATTGTGTTTTATATGTCATCGTCTACACAGACTCAACAGACTCCAAAAAAGATGCATAAAATGACTATGTCGCAGACCTCTCATTCAAAAGTTGTGATGGAGACATATGTCACACTTAGAAGCCTATCTTACTTTCTGTTCCAAACGACACCATCAATGTATGCTGTAATCATCACTGTCAACATGACACTAGAGAAAATCATCTTCGACCAAATGCGATAAACTCTAAAGATGAATATGTGAGTAAATACTGGAATACGGCTTCGTTGTGTCATGCAACCTAGCTGTTCTTTACAGTACTCGCCTCACAGCTCAAAAAACCTAGCAAATTGGATACTGTTGGGAACCGTTGAATAAAAATATTGCAGTATTCAGACCAAATGATCGCAGTTTTAAACAAAAGACTAAGTGTGTTCAGAGATGACTTTTCTGTTTGATAGAGGAATGTGAAGTAGGACCGGCATAACCGTAATCGGGCGTCCTCGGCAAGTAGGATTGGCCAGACAAATACGATCAGAGATCCATGCCTGTGATTCCATTCTCTGCATCGAAAGTCTAAACGATCAACATTATACTCTGTGGAAAGCCGGATGCGGTTTGTCTGTGATGACACCTACAGCTGTGCTAAAGGTCCACTCAGATTATGAGCGCTGGCTGCTGGACAGGGACAAGACAGCCGTGACTATGCGAGTGGGGCGAGCTCGTGGCCATTCATCACACAATTTGGATAACACATAGAAGTCTATATGGGGTCCGGAACACATAACAATATAAAATGTTAGGTCGTTGTTGTCGCTGAATTCATCAATGTTTGAAACTGAAAAGGTAACTGACTATGAAACTATTCTGGATACTGGGCAATAAGTGCAAATAGAACACGTTATCTGGTATGTTTTCACGGATAAATAAAAATGGGATTTGTGGGCACGCTATCAATTCACCTGTGGTGACTAACAACTTGATGGAGTCACAATTTTAACTGCAACCGGTACACTCAGCATCAAATGAAAATCTGGTCTGGGCAAACAAGTGCAAAAAATGAAACAAGTAATCCTGAGAATGTATACGGGATAATAAAAGGTATGTTTGGCACCTAGCTCAATTAACCTGTGGTGAGACCTACACACCATAGCTGGGTGTTGCGCAACATTTAACTGCATAGGTATCCTCTAGATCAACAATTCATCTGAGAGCAGGGGCAAAAGTGTCAGAAAACAACACTAAGCTAACCTGAAATGCTTATACGGATAATAGTTAAGGTATTTCTTTTTTTTTTTTTCTTTTTTTTTGTTTTTTTTTTTTCTTTTTATCTGTTATTTATTTTGGCCCTGATCATTTGTACACCTGTGGTGAACCATCACATATCTGCTGAGATTCATATTTATCTTGCAATGGTTACCTCTACTCAACAAATCTGAAGATACTGTGCAAAAGAGCGCAAGATCACACGTATCTCGAAATGTATACGGATAATAGATAAAGGTATTTTTGGCAGACCTGATAACCTGTGGTGTGACTACAAAATTGCCTGGATTCATAAATTTAAGCTGCATAGTGTACCACTCTTAGTCAGACAAAGCATGAACAGTGGGCAAAATTGAAACAAGAACGCACCTGTATCTGAAATGTGATACTGATAGATCAACAGAGTGGAGTTTTGCGACTAAACAAAGAGATCCGGCAGTTATTAGAATGTGATAAGAGTCTGTTATGCCTCATATAAGTTCACAGGTCTGGCCCCAGAATATCCGAAGTAATATTTCATCACTGTGAGTCAACTGTTAATATAAAGCATATTGCAATTTGCATTGTTGCAATACAATATCCAGTATTCTTTTAACAGAGCTTGTCTGCTGTTCGGCCGCCATTGGTGCTTGCTAAAAAGCTATGCAAGCAGTCTGCATGCTCCAAGTAATATAGTCTGGGTACATAATCCAATAGGTCACACTATGACGAACCTAGTATGCCAAACTATACGAGATGTGAGACATTTTGAAATCTTCACTGATAAAAAGATGGTATGTCTCTAGAGCACATCTTGATTTGCCAGAGAAATAAGTGAACAATGCATTTATTCAGAAGCTATCTAAATATTTTGATGGAAATTATGTACGAAAGATGCGTGAGAATATTTAAAAGTTCTTTTACAATTCTTACATTAAGCAACAATTTGTTGAAAATTGTTATCTTAATTTTTAGTAGCATGCTTTTCACAAGATTGGTGAAAAACCTGCTGACACAGCTTTGATATGAAGAGACTCTGCCATTCATAACATGCTTTTTATATACAGTTCTGTGACTTTTACGTATTGACCCCTGTACCAAGTTTGGAAGACATATAGTGTAGTGTCGATTAGATAAGTTGTCTGAGCGGTTTGCTATTTGATCAGAAAATGTTGACATATGGAAACTGTTTTTTATAGGTGATCTGGTAGTTTTCTTCAGATCATGTGGATATTGCCATTGTATTAGGTTAAAAATAGTGCGATATCTATTCTCTGATGCGCCAATTTTCGGCGCTCTTCCTGGCATGTTTTGGTGGCCAGCAATCAGCTTAGAATGAGTAGCGGGTAGTTGATGTCGTAGTGAGCGACGTCAATGACTTGGGATGTGTTTGGTTGAGCATTGGCTGGCTAAAATCAATGGGAACCTGTAGTGTTGACTATAGAACATGCGTTTTCCTGTTACAGCCATACAGTCGTCTCAAATAAGAGTATCAGAAAGCAGAGTGAGGAGGATCGTGCGCTCTAGAGACTTTGTGTCGCCAAGAAATGCGTTTAGCGAGAAATATATTATTTTCTTCACAGAGAGTCAAATCCCCCTTCTGATGTATTAGTTCGTGTATACCTTACACATTTCAGTTAGATGGATTAGAGTATTGGAATGGATTTTATATCAGTTAGGGTGTAGAGAATTTTAGAATGGAGCATCGAGACGCATGTGTTTAAAGCAACGGGGTTGGGAATCGGTTGTGGGGGCCAAGCGTGGGCGAACCTCAGAGCTACATGGCTCTCATAAAGAATTCTGGATAAAGTTCACCATGACCTTAGTAGTGACATTGCACTGCAATAGCTTTATTCTGTTAACGTTTTCTATTGAATAATTTCACTGGATATTGGGCAGCCTGTGAACCTTTAGGGATACACATCTTTGCTAGAGATATCAGGCTGAGGTCTCTTTGTTAGGTAGAGCCAAAATTCACTTGTTTTTTCAGTATACAACTTTCAGATAGGTGTTCATTTTTCAATTTTGCCCCATTCCACCTTTGTTGATATATCCACCTTGCACTTAAATTTGGAATACTGCAATTTTTATAGTCTCCACCAGGATGAAATGAAAGGTGCTCAGTAGTTTAAATTTCTATGTATTATCACGAATTACCATAACAGATAGTGTTTTTGTATACTTGGTGCACTACCAGCTTGTATCATATGAGGCAGCTTGCACGTTCACAATCTGAATAACGCTATTTTATAGTCAGCACAGGTGATTGAAAGGTGCCAAAAAATAATCTTGATATACACGAAATAACATAAGAGTTACGTGTTTTTTGACTTTGGCGGCATCAGTACCCAGGCATTTGTTCATTGAGGCAGATTGCACTTAAAGTTGATATACACCAATTTTATAGTCACCAAAAGTGTGAATTGAATAGGTGCCAACAATATATCTTGTATTGATCCGATATACATAACAGATGACGTGTTTTTTGACTTTAGTGCCACTATAAGTCTTTGTAGACAGTGAGGCTGCTTGCACTATAACAATATTGAGTAAGTTATAGCCGCAATTTTATAGTCAACTCAGGTGATAATTGATAGGTTCAAAAAAGTACTTGATTTGTCCGAAGTACAATATCAGGATAACCAGTGTTTTTTACTTTGGAGCAGGTGACTGCTATTGTTTGAGTAGATGCTGGACTTTGCAGTTTTAAATTTGAATTAGCATTTTTGTAGTCAAACTCAGGTGAATTGATAGGGCCAAAAATACCTTTTATTTATTTGCGGGAATACATTTCAGAGTAGAGCGTTACGTTTTTCTCTTGGGCGCATGGCGCAAGTTTTGAGTTGCATATGATCTTATTTGCAGTTTTAAATTTGTTTACAGACAATTTGATAGTCACCGACTAAGGATTCGATAGGTGCTAAAAAACTTCCCATTTTAATTATCCGTTATATCATTTACAGATAGTAGTTTTTTCCACTTACTTTGGCGCAAGACGAACAGTCCCTTGAGATTGGCTATAGAGTGTGCATGATAATATAAAAGGTTACTAGTTTAGCACAATGCAGCAATTTTTGTTTTGTATTTGACGGGATTGAGAATAGCTGTGATTTTGCCGTCTTTTGATTTTAAGAGACTTTCTCGCAAAAACTCTCCATATACCTTCTTAACACTCTTGATTAAGTCATCTCGCTGTACATGGTGCGAAATTGCAAGGTGGGAAGCAGAAAAAAGTGGGTCGGGCCTCAGGTGCATGGAGGTTAGAGGTACGAGAGAAGGCTGACTCCTTCCAGGCTGGGGACAACACGCATTGCCAAGCGGAATCGTCAAAAGTTGCAGCGGGAACGTCAGGCCTCGTGCATCACGATTGGTTCCACGGAGGCCCTGTGAATAAGACAGTTAAACGTACAGACAGCGCACAATTCAGATCGCTTCAGTGGTTGATATGGCAACACTGAGAATGCCAGTCAGTCTATTCCTTTGCGTCTCCCAGCATCTCGGATAACAATGTATCGTCATCAGCATCACCAGTGTTCCGTCCACATGGAAGCAGCACAAAATGTCAATACTCCGTTGTACCCAGCAACCCTACTATGGACAATCCGCATTTTGATGAAGTCCTCTTATAGATGGATCAAAGATGGCGGTTGGGGCTCAGAAGTGCATGTTAAAATAGATCAAGATGGCAAAGAGGCATGATTGTCTCTGCTCTCAATAAAAGAGAGCGCCATGTTACTGATCGCCATACAGAGGAGGCAGAAGGCGACACGGTTCAATCTGGCAAAAATACCGGCAAAGCGGTCTGGTCAACGCTCTTGGCGAGAGCACCTCTTGCTTGTAGTCCCGCTGCTCTTGGATGCATGAATGGTCTAGGACGACCAAAGATACCTGTGTTGATGATGTATGATAGCACGACAAATTTGCGGATCCAATCGTTGAGTCGTGTTGCAGCAAAAGACATGTGATTGGAGATGCGCTTTCGCATCATGTGGACGACAGAGTGAGTAAGACGCTTATGAGGTTAGATGTTGAAGTATGTGTGTTACGCTCCTAAAAATGTGGACGAGGGCGTCGCAGGAAGTCCGACGTGATATGATTCCGCCAGCGCACGGTCTATGAGGAAAGGAACAACCCCGATATCCTCGCTTTTCACGCGACGGTCAAAAAAGGTGCCCAGGTTTACTGCCTCTAAGCCTGGGCCATTCTAGTGAACAGTGGACCTGTATGTTTTACACTGACCTGCACCAGTTGTTTTATATGACATAACGTTAGGCATCACGTAGTAGAGAAGTATCGAAATTGGCTAAGAATCCTCGTTCGGTGGTTAACCAACACACTCTTTCAGGGATCTAGTTATCTTATGAGCAGATACTGGACTGTTGCTATGAGTTGTTTAAAATTGGAAATGGTTTGTGCAACTTGTGTCAGTAATTGAGAGGCCAGACACGAGCCGGGGACTCTAAACCACTGTCACACCTATGTCTCAAGTCATATCTACTCAGACACTCATCAAGCGTTCCCTCAGCTGCACATGTCTTCAGAGTCATGCATCAAGTGGATAGAAAGCCTACGACTTCAGCTCAGATCCACCGGTGTAGCGAATGAGTACCAACTCAAGTGCACACACCAGTGTGTTACCCTTTCTACCCCTTCTCATTCTCAGCCAGCGAATGTTAGTACGTCGCATGCACGCCGGTACACGCTGACCAGTCTAGCAGACAGCGCTTCTGTGTTTCACAGGTTTGAAGAGATGATGTGGAAGTCACTGTTTTATCCCAAATGCTCTCATTACTTCAAAGCCAAAAGGCCATGAATGTCGGCATTAGCCGGCATATTTGTGCTCCTTGGAAAGTTGACCTACACTCCGTATTGGTGGTTTACAGAATTGGGTGTTACGCATGTACATGGCCCTGGGCCTGATACCCTCGAATTCATGAGATGCCTTGCAGGATCTTTTCTTTGCTCAGGAATAAGCCGTCCCTTTGGCTTGGACCGTATGCCTACCAGAATATGTCAGCTTCAATATTTTCAAGCATGCGTTGTCAATAGCTACAGTGTTCATGTAGGCCGAGTAAAAAAGCTCGCAATCTATTTGACCACCGAGCATCTTTATGGACTAGTATGACTAGATGTGCCAATGCTGGTCCAGAGAATTATACTTCTCTGTAGAACACGCTATCACTGGGCTGAGACTGGGTGTCATTGTGCTATCTGGGTGGTGGAAGTGGCTCTAACAGGCTCGGCGCGACGGCTCTTCAAAACCGCAGCAGATGGTGCAGGGTTATTTTCACCCAAGCATCCTCTATGGTGTGCTCATGTGCCCCAGAGAAGGCAAAATGGCACCCGTGCTTGAAATTAGATCTGTCTCTGGAGACACGTCAGCACAGCAGGTGCACAGGACCTTGTGGAAGGTATCCGAGAACGCAAAACATGAGCGCGTTGCTTGGGTGCCCTAAAAGAACCTTGTGCCAAGCCTTTGCTGGTCGCATGTGCGGATAACACGGAAAGCGAATCTGCATGAGCAAGATCTACCTCGTAGCATCATTCGATAGGCTGGAGCTACATACCCTTGCCTGGAAATGCTGTTATCATGAACCTATTTCGTTCCAGAAGAAGTGTTCTAAAGAGCTACGCGTGGATCTGGGAGGAATGCGCTGCTGAGGAAGGGCTCGAAGTCGGTAAGTTCGCCCACTTCCTCGCCGTTGTCGCAACCATCGATTCGTTCGCGCCATGGCTGCCGTTGGCTAGCATACACAGCTCGCTCCGTCTCGTTCAATCCGTCTCTATTGATTGATTCGTAGGACAAACACACTGGAATTCACCCTCCACGCAGAAGACTGCCGCATCGCCTGATGTTTGTGGCAATAAAGCAGCGCATGCCATTTACAGCTCAGAATCGAATGAGCATCTCCGGCCTGAACAAAGCTCAAACGCATGTGGCGCCTCGCTTGGACTAAGCTTTTCTCTTGAACACAGGTAACTAGATAAGACTTTGGGCGGGATGACTAGGAAAGACATGAGTGACCAAGATAGTATGCTGTGTACGCCCTCGATCACAGGAGGTCTTGGATGAATAGCAAGGTCAGACCTATCTCCTCACATGCAGTGCTTGGATGCGTCATATTCATCCCAACAATAGATCCCCGCATTAAGGCCATCAAAATATGATCAAGGATCAGTTACTCTGGGGATGAGGCCTAGCCATCATACTGGATCCCCAAGGTTGCTAATATATACAAATAATCCTCTAGCACTTGCTTCTCACCACACCCTACAAAAATATGACGAGTAAACATGGCAGGCACAATGGATGGCCTTGAATGATTTGTTATGCAATACTGGAGACATTCTGTGCGTCGTGCTTCACCTTCTCCAAATGTCACGGTGGAGAAACATCAGCGACGTGACAGCAGTAGTGAGTGCCAAGTAGGCGTAGCGAGCAGCAGCATGCAAGTGTAAGGCTACACGATTGCCTATGGTGAGTGACTCTGAGCTTAATCTTTGTTTACCACCTCACCAACGCATGAATGCAGGGACACACATCCCAAACACACAGAGGACCAGATTAAGATTCATGGTGTCACTGACTTTACTGCGGCCCTCAACACTGATGTTTTTTGTATGTGTTCCGAGACTCCAATAGGATTCTGGTATCACAAAATGGGTAGAATCGGAATGGCCCTAGATGTGCATCAGTTCACGCCTATAGAGGGTGTTGTCGCTGCACGCCAGCACGCACAGCGTCATATCTGAGCGGACCTTCAACACAGTCATGAGTGAAAGTCAGTACCGACAAACGCATCCTGGCTGGTTTCCACAGGTAGATGGTGATTCGATTTGACGTTTCAGTCAAGTATGAATGAGGCTTGGATCTAGCATTACGTTGATTTTGGTGGGCCCATGACTTGACGATGGGTCACGATTAGTCATGCCGAGTTACGATTCTTGTTTTTTATTTCACATTCGTCTGTACCAAAACAAGATAAATGGTCCTCTTGATCGAAGAGTTGTTTTTCAAACATATGATAATGTTGCGTTACTGCAATTTTTATTATCAGTTCAATTTTGCGGGTTTTTGCTGTGAGGAGGATCTGTTTACCATAGTCTGCAAGGTATTGCCTGACAATCACCGTATTCGTTGTGTTACTCCTACTATTATGTCTTTAGGACGTTTTCGCACTTGTTCAAAGGTTTTGGGAAGTGACATGTTTTGCTAGTGAGATATCAAGCTATAATTGTGGTCCTTTTGGAACAGAAATGTGGATTTTAAGTGGCATTTCTCTTACACTTCATATCAAAATTATTTGTTATAGTGGTTTCGAGTGGGCCTGACGAACGTTAATATTTATAATTTATTTGTGGTTCATGTAGCTGTGAGAATACACGCATTTATCATGGTCCACTTTGGAACATAAAAAATGCTGTGGCTTATTAAGTGGCATTTCTCCCTCACCATTTTTTAATAGTGGCTTGGTAGAACAGGTAATCCCATTTATAATTTTTATGGGGAGTAATGTAGCTGTGAGAAGATACAGCATTAATCATAAGGTACGACGCCTTGGAACATGAAAGGTGGTTGTCTAAGTGGCTTTTATCTCTCTCCAATTTTATGCTAATAGTGGTTGAGGAGTAAGTCAGATATTATCACGAGATTTTTGTTGGACCTGGTCACTAGTAGCTGTGAGTATTGATACAGAATTATCAATGGCTGCTCTTTGGAACAGAAATGTGCGACTTATAAGTGGGCATTTCTGACATCCCAGAAATTTTTCTAGAAACAGTGGACTGAGAAGTCACTTCTGTGTAGGAGATTTTCTTTGAGTGATCTTGATGCTTTGAAATGCAGCAAGTAATACAGGTACTATATATAAAAAAAATGTTGTTTCTAACAGACATTCGTTACTCACAATGTCAAAGTGGCCAAGGGTCATGCTTTGAATTTTTGGGGGCATTTTTGCTTTGAATGCAGCTATACTAACAGGTCTATTATAAAAAATCTAATGTTACGCTTATTATAACAAAGAAGATTTGTTCTTCATCAATTGAACAATTCAAAGAGGGCTCAAGGTGTTCATGCTTGATAATATTTTGGGGGTCATTTTGCTTTGGAAATGCAGCTATACTAAAGGTGACCTATTATAAAAGAACTGTTAGTTTCTTCACAGACATTTTGTTCATTCACTGATTAGTCACTGAGTGGCTCCTAAGGGTGATGGTAGCCTGTATGAAACAGGAATACTGGGTTAGCGACATCATGTTAATGGCACAAACATCATTCCGCATATGACTTAATGACTTGTTTTCTTTGCAAAGTGTCGCCTTTAACTTAGAACTTATACAATCAATCAGCGTAGGTAGAGACCAAACCCATTTAATACACATTAAATTAAAAAAAAGTGAAAACAAAGACTGGTGGGATTACCATTCCTATTTTACTAAAAAATGTGTTTCTCCTTGGAATAAAATACTAAAAATAACTTGCAATGTACAGTAACATACGACAAATTCGTAACAAAAGATTCCACTCGGAACTTTAGGCTTACATGGGAGAGTAACAGGAAATAGCTTTGACTTCAGACTGTAGGTATGATTTCAGTACGGAATATGTACGAGTAGGAATATGCATACGGGACAGCAGAAACAATAGTACGAGAACAATTTCCTCCCAGCAGAGTTGAGATAAAATAAGAAGATTACGATCGCGCATCAGAAAATAAAAGGGCACCTGGGATGAGAACAGGTACGCGTTAATCAGCCACCCAGTCAATTTTCCAAAGTGAATGCTCAAACATTGGTGACAGATCTCATACAGGTAAGAGCGAGCGCAAGCGTTGATTACCACTAGTTGCAAAGGGACAAGTATTTGTATCTAGAGAAAGAATTACTAAGAATGGTGGTGCAAAGACTCACTTAGATGTCCTGGCACTTTTTAAATGTGGTGGTCATGCTGGTTTGGGGCTAATGCTGTTGACAGAAACATGTATTGTCTCTATGTCATATGATTCAAGACTTAAAATGGTGGTTGGAGAAGACTGCATTTTATCCGGGGAACTTTTGAATCTGGGGGTAATGAAGGTTTGCGGGCTACAATCGTTGTGATGCTCGGTCCAGGTATAGTCATTTGATCCAGTGAAACCTATATATTGAGCTATTGTTGACTTGAAAGGACTCCTTTTCCCCTGAGGTCTAACGTTCGCGATCTGATGGTGTCTAGACAGGTTAAGGCGTCAATTTAAATGCGGTACACCAAGACAATATAATCAATGTGTCTCAGTCTCAATCTTATATTGGTGTTATGGAAAGAGACTCACTTTTTCCAGGCACTTTTTAAATGTGGGGGCCATGCAGGTTTGGGGTCATGTGTTGCCCAGGGATAGGTAAACGTCAATGTCCAGTTCTAACTAAAATGGTGGGTTCGTAACAGACATATACTTTATTCGGCACTTTAGAGAATCTGGTCAGATAAAGCGGTGGTCATGCAGGTTTGGGGCTCCTGCCAGAGCGTTACCAATGACAGGTGAAGATTCAATGTCCAGTTTCAAGTTTAAGAGTGATGGTTCAAACCCCTCCACTACTTGCGTAACTGGAGAACATAGAAGTACGTTGTTGTGTCCAAATATGATTTGTCTTGTGTTGTATTTAGCTTGATGTATGTGTGAAGTAAGAATGAAGGGTCGTGGAGGGAAGAGTTTGGTTATCGAAGCGTACATGGGGATAGTGAGAGCTCTAGCCGCGCGCGCAAAGGTGTGATCTCTAGGTTGTTTTTGACTTGCATGTGGAACTGCTTTTTTTTATTATCTGAGATAAGCAGCGGTAGATGCTGTCAGCGCAGGACTGTCGTCGAGCCTTGGAGTAACAGAGTTCGTGTTATCAGCTAACGATCTCCTTGCTCTATCTGCTCAATTGTGTCTCAAGTTAGAAGGAGCTGGAATATGGAGTCATTTGTAATCACTGCTGTTAGTGCAGAACTCTCACTCATCAGAGCCCTGTGACAATGACAAGAGGACAGGATGGAGCTGTGAAGTCAGCTAGAAACCGCCTTGTGGCTGCGAGTTGCTCTTATGTAACACGCAAGGCGACTTGGTAGAAAACCTCATATGTTACCTTCCGATACACTGACAGTGTTTACGATGAAGATGTCGAAATATCTGTAGTTCTCGGATGCCTTATGCATTTGACTGCATGTACAGTTGGCTGATGCAGAATATAGATGGCAGAAAATAATGTAATCATTAAATATTCATTATGGTCATAATATTGACGAATAATTTCCACTATCCATAAGTATATTTCTGTGGATTTGGGTTTGTACCAGTTGTATTGGAGAGACATAATCTGCATTCACAAGGACGCGCCACGTTATGTCCACGCTTGAACAATGGGCATACTGTATCATAGTGTCGCAAAAGTCATCGCAAGATGGCTTGTATACGTACTCAGGTTCATTTTGCCTCTATGGTTGTAATTCAGGATAGTGGGTATACTTATCGAATCGAGATCGATTTGTACTAGAAAGTGTAACTCTAAGATGTTGTTGACGCAGTAGCGCGCATTTCATGCAGTAACTGTCAAATGAAGGAGGAAACGTCTGCACGTCACAATAGATCATCTGTTTCACCTGTGGAATTGGCACAATGACTTTGCGTTCATCTCCAAAAGATTGCAGCATTATAGAGTGATCAGACATGTATCGTGAAGGTCAGTTGTGTCCACGCATTGGTGAAACAGACAGAATAATACAGCAGAGCGTCATTGTATAGCTGATGTTATGAAGTCGATTCAGAGTAGATGTGTGTAGACTGTGCTCCCTGCAGTGTTCTGTATACCAAGTAATGTTACAGGCAGATGCCCCATCGTGAACGGATAACTGTTCAATTGTTGACTCAGCTTTTACTCGAGTCAATGGTAATTTGTTTTGTTTGGCAGGTCCCTCTTTCTCTCCCCTTAGTACACTAAGATCTACATGGAGGGATTTATTAACTGATGGATCTGGATGTCTGTGTGTGTCCGCTAAATTGTGTGGGTCTGTTAAAATTCATTGGCAGAGAGAGAGATAGATATGTAGAAAAATGTGTGTGTGTAGTCTTGTTGTCTGTGTGAAATAAACGTTTTTTTCTAAAGTGAAAATGTAGATGCTGTGTCCTCTATATAGCTGGTACAATTGTGTTGCTTGTTGTGTGTCAGTACTTCAGTAGAACTGTATGTGAATGGAGAGTTGTGTGCAAGGTGTCTGTCGTATACAGACTACATAGTAGTTTTGTGCGCCGGCGGACAATACGCTGCCTTCATGGGAACTGCAGTTCGCCAGGTGCGTAGGGTGGATCACTTTAGATAGCCATTCGACAGTGCAAGATGGGATGAGTTCCGGGGATGGATCGCATTGTGATTTGTTATATTAGTGTGGTGAGGAGGAACAGACGCATCGTCATGTGAGTTATTCGCTCATGCATTTGCCTGAACGGTATGCCTCATGCGTCTCATGTTTGTTATGGCTGCTGTACGCAGCAGAAGATTTCAGTATGTGATGTTTAGTTCGTACCATTCAATGTTGCGTGATAGTGGATGATGTAAAGATTTTGTTCGATTTATATTCTGCTAGTATACAAAGTTATTCTAAGTTAGCTGTCGGGCTAAAGTTGGATTCCACTTCGCATGCTGATTTGAGTGTGTTAGATGGATTCAATGGCGCATTAGGCTAAGTGTCATTACCAAGGCATGCAACTGTTAGTGGCTTTATACTAGTCCACACGCCCGCACAGTTGAGATTATGCAGACCGAGCATGTTGAGGTTCAACGGGTTGATTGCGTTTGTGCTAAAAAGACTGGAAAATGTATACTGAGACGCAAACTGAGAATTAACTAAGAGATTCACATCTACTAGGATGAGAACAACCTAGCTGCTTCCCTATCGTGTCCGAAAGAAGCGCATAGACATAGTTCTATTTTCATTCACAACCTGCCCAAAGAGTTAGGAAGCAGGCTTTGTTGTGGACGGACTATGAAACATGTCGTAAATGCGAATGTGGGAGGGACTATGTTTTCTCGCTGAGACTCATCCGCTAGCATTGGTGTCCGTGTGAATGTGCTCCTGGAAATAATGACAGTTGTCTGGGATTGTAGGGCTAGTTTAACATGTCTGCAAAATTGTAGTCTAGTACAGTGTCGCCGTAAGATGTCACTCGTCGAAAGCTGCGCAGAATTAAGGTGGAAATGACGTAATCCATTTACTGTGAATACCCAGTTCTCATAGAGGACACTATGGATTACGATCTACTCTCCCTGCTCGGAGAATCGAAGCGGCGGGTGGAGCTAAGGTGACATCGTGAATTACAGCCGGCGTAATACGCACGCCACTGGTAATGAATTTCTATGGACCGGCGAGGTGCTGGGCCTCCCGCTCCCTCCACCGCTCCCGCACGCCCGTACCACACGGCGTAATTGCGGTGCCGTAATTTCTCGGGATCCCAGTTTCTGGATCTCGCTTTTCGGATATGAAAAAATGCATTCCAAAAGCGCTGTCTGTTAAAATGTCACGAACTCAAATATAGCCATCCAAGCACTAACAAAGAGTATCAGACGTGCTGCAGTTCGTGGATGCGCTTTGCGCAGCCATTGATGACACGCCCGTATGGTCACGGTATTCGTAGCATAGCCAGCACGAGTCCCTGCTATGGACTCGCAGCGTAGCCCGTGTTATGTCGGTTGGTGTCTCAGCTTGAGCTAGCGAATTCCTACATGAGCTTTGTCCCTGGCTCTGGTTCTCTCAACCAGAGTGCTCGCTCTCCATCTCACGACTCCCTGTCATCCTGTGTTGCACACGTGCTCCACCTTCAGGGGCATAGCGCCGGCACATGCAGGGTCTACTTTAAAGACACGGTTTACTGTTAACTGCATAAGTGACCCACTGACTCTAGGCTTAAGTAACGATCACTATCCTACCTCGTTCTTCATAGGCGCAGTCGCTTGTTAGTTACCCCGCATAGAGCTTGACCCTGGCTAGCTGATCTGCTGCTGCTATACATTCAGGTGCCATTACGTTTATCGTACCTGCTGTACACTGCCGCTGTACCTGGTTCTGCTACACCTAGGCTGTTCACACTGGTAGCCTTATCTAATCTGTTACCATCTAGGGACTGGGTCCTTACGTTAAATACAGCCGCATACACATGAGACTGTTACATCCGTTTACGAGAAGAGACTACACTAGCGGTGCAGGTATCATCGCTACAGCGCCATGCTCAACGCAGCGTCTACTGCCACTTCGGCTACCAACCACTGGCCTGCACCTGCTACTCGTGCTGTAGTCGACCCGCTAAGAGCTGCTGGCCCTGAGATCGCATCGTCTCACAACACTTAGGAATATATAGTCGGCCAGGAACGGCGGTTCTGGTCATGATACTTGTTTACTCCAATCAGCGCCGCACGCCGTATTACTGAGTAACTGAGGACTCAATGTGTCAGGATAGATCCTAACAGATGGATCCGCATGGACCGTGATCATATGCGCTGAACTATGTAGCCGTTTGTGAAGTCAGGAGTCGTCGCCAACCGTCTGCTCTGGTGTTCTGGACGCCGCCAGATTCGCGCAGTATGATTTCAGAGAGTGCTGGCAGACGCTCTCACACACGGACACGTTCTGAGCAGATTCAGTCCGATAGCTCATGCTCTATGGCATCTCTACAAGACTAGCTACGCTCGATGTAACCTGCATTTGGATCCGATCTACTCCTGTTGTCCCATTGACGCGGTGTCCATAGAACAGCTGTATGTGCCTGCCTCTAGCGCCGTCGTATATAGTCCGCCGATGCTTACTCGCCGGCCATACTCACACTTTTGATGCAAAAGTGTCTACGTCAGATATCTATAGAAATAGCAAACAGAATCGCTGACTTTGAGTCGGTTGTGTGGAACCCAACCATCTTTCACAGATGTACCATTCGGACCAGTGTGCGCAACGGTGGCTTTCATACGCTAGTGAGTGCCTGTATCGCGGCTCAGACGTGACGCTTGGCCATGACTCATCTACTACCCTGTCTGAGTCCGGGATCGCAAAGGACAGATTCCCAGACTGAAAGGGGACCGTCAGGAGTTCAATGAACGCCTTCCGTAGAAGTGTGTTGTGATGCTACCTCGGGGCGATCAAATCAATGAGATGCATGCGTTCTATCTCTTAGATCACCTCTTTCTTTAGTGGTTCTGTTTCCATTCACTAGCGACACTTCCGCACGTGCGCGTGCCAGTAATGCACATGTCCAGTTCGTTAGCGCCTGGAACTAGCACCTGAGACTCCCTAGCAACTCGGGCAAACAAGTGAGGACGGTGACGTCCCCTCAGATTGCTATACATATTAGCTGGCCGGAGTAACATCAGGATGGGTATGCCTCAGAGCCGACAGCCATTTTAGATTTAGGAACGACGTTGGACTCGAGTTCGTGACTCTACCCAACCTACATTGGTGACGTATCTGCCTCATCAGGCTTTCGCGGACACTGTACCCGGATGAGACCACCTGTCAGTGCTGTTTGCTTTGCTGGATGAGCGCCTCACGAGCATATTTGGAAAGAGGAGGCTGACGCATGGGCAGCTCGAGCGAAAACAGGAGCTCTGTGTTCAATGCGACACCTAGACTTCTCTAGATACTGCTCAGGTAGGCCTAGCAATGTCCATCGATAGACTCCGACCCTCGTCGCATTCGACATCGGCGTTCTTGTCCAAGATAGCAGCTTATGGTGAGGTCCAACCGCTATCATGCCTCATCCACAGGTAGGACAACGCTGTCACGATGGGTCGCGAGGATCTAATACTGTGCCTAGTTACTACTGAGTCACGTGTGATACCTCTGTCTCTTGTCCTGAGTGTAAATGCTCAAGTGGTCTCGCCACGCACTCCAGGTTTCGCCGGATGTATACTCTCCTTGCTCGTCGGATCGAGGTTCGTTGTGTAGTGACAGTTACCTTGTAGTAACTGCGAACTCGTGTGCCTTGGTGCCCACGTTGTGACCCACTCGGAGGCGACAACCATGATGTTCTGTGTCTACGCTATCGTGCTCTGTCTGATGGTCGCTGCTTGCTATGTGACTCTGAATGTTCCTCTGGACTCCGGACTCGTATCCCGAAGACCTAACATTCATCTCGATCCGGTTCAACCGTCTCGCTCCTAGTGGCCTGGACCAGCTTGTACAGAGGAGTCCTGCAGAGTTATGGATTCTCCCGTTGTCTGGTGACCTAGACATTACCATCGTACTGTTTACATGCACATCCAGTTATATACGTGAGTTAATTCTAGGGATCCATGAAGGGAAGCACAAGTTTGCTTTGTTGAAATCCTGGAGAACCACAGACTTTGCTCCATCACTAGTGCTCTCTTTTAGATTATTGTCGTCTCTTAGTTTGTTTATATCATCGGTACACTCGCAAATGGGCGGAAATCTCCTTCTACGTCGCTTGCCTCAAGCTCATTACTGACTCTATCAAGTCGGATTGCTCTGTGGCATATCAGTATGGGTCCAGATGTTCCGTACAAGTAGATACTCTGCGATTGAAAAGCAGCAATCGGTCAGTGTTGAAGTCGCAATCACTAATGGGCGCAGATGGCAGTCACAACTTAAACAACTCGCACTTCGCTACCTCTATTAATGCCTGTTTTCTGCCGGCACACTCGCATCTGCGCAGTCAGCACTTTGACGCAACCACGTTCTTTCTCTTGTGTACAGTAGTTGGATTGCTGCTAAGAAGGACCGAATGTGACCTGTAGAAGAAATCACTCTATTGTGTGTGACTAATAAGAAGAAGCCGTTTACGCGTGTGTTAAGAAATGTAGTAGCTGAGGCACGCGCTCAAAGCAATATGAAGAGACTCCACACATAACACATCTCTCTCACACATGCATCTGAGCCCTATGTATGCCTTCTGCTTTCCCCAGGTCCAAGAGTTGAACACATTGGTGGACTCATCGAGAGATCATAATCTCTCATGATCTCTGTGTGAGAGTAACCTAGAGAGAAGCAACATTTGTTTTTTATTGAAACGAGGTAGGAGGACATGTAGAGGTTGTAGCGTGCGATACTTGCTAGAGCTATAGAGTAGTTCGAGAGAAGATGGCGTCACCCAAAAATTGTTGCAAGCGCAGAGTGACCGCGAGGGGCTTTTGAGCACTGTTGGACAAAATGTGAAGAGCATTTCAAATGTGTCTTCTTAGAGGAGAAAGACCAACATGTGGTTTGTTATTAACCTGTCACGGTTCAGTCAACGTGTCACCTGTAGTATTGCTGCATTTCAAGGTCCCTGATAGTCGTCTGCGCACAGCGTGCCCGTGGACCGAGCGCGTATAAGAGAAATTGTCCTCATGACTGACTGATCTCTGAAACAATGAATCTCATGAGTGTACCTGGCTACGGTCTTCTCCACCTCGCTTCTCGGCCACGCTGCGCGTTCTACGTCCAGACTCCCTGGCAGTTCCTGTGTGCACGTGCTCCTCTAGGGGCGTTTACTGCAGGGAGAAAGTGCACATGAGCGCTAGAACAGTGCTATAGTGTGATCTAATGATGTCATCTCTGTTCCATGTTCCTGTTAGGGACTAGTGACCCCTTTGATTCGCTCTGGTACTATTACTACAACGCACTCTTACACTCCCGGATCTTGCCCTAAGAAAAGTCATAGGTTATATGATGACTTGCTCATGCTACACATGTCTCATTCAATTAATTGATGCTTGGCACACTTGGCTGTGTAGTTCTGTCTGCCATGCTCTCAGCAGATCAGCCGACACATCGGTTTTGTATCTGTTCCGCAATACCAGGCTCCATTGTCATGTTATTAGCCTGTACTGCTCACCAGTGCTACATATCCTGTGTACCCTGCATACACAAACTTATGCTGTGAGACACATGGATGACACCTTATCTTTCTCAGACTAATACTGTAGTTAATACTAATCTGGTGAGGAGCTAAGTGCCACCTTAAGCGCTACAAGACCATCATATCTTTGGATCTGTCACACCGTAGTTTAGCGAGCTCACGCAGCAATAGTCAGTGTATTGCGGTCGCTCCGGACTCCGATAGCATCATGAGATCTAGCATAGACATGGCACCTCCGAACTAACCCTATTCGGTACGTAAACCTACTGATGCCTGCACATGCCATCTTTGCCTGGGTGGGCCCTTCGCTCGAGATCACCTACACTATTTGAAGAATATTCTAGCTTGGTCTGAGCGAGTATGTGGATGAGGAGACTTCGTCAATATCTCAGAGCGACTGACATAGATGTACATAATAGTGCATAACGTTGTTCTGTTCCTAAGGGACTATTCGCAGAGCGTGGAATCTGCTGCGTCATAGTCTCGAATGTCCACTCACAGCAGAACATGTGTGCTCCTGTGCACAATATTCTTCTCCGAATGGTATCCGAAACTCAACATCGATCGACAAGATTTCAATGTACTGAAGATACAGTCAATAGAATGAGTGTTGGTTTTGATGTATGTTGATTGTGGCAATATGGTAGAAGTCTGCATTCTCGTGCACATAAATACCTGTTAGACTGTGCTGTTTAGGGTGTCCGACGCTTAGAGGTCTCTTGCTCCTCACAGCAAAACCAGCCACAAAATTGAAACTTGGGATTGCAAGCAACGTATATTTATAAAAAGCTATTCGCAAAGAATGCCGAAGAATTTTTGTGATGACAATTGTTTAAATAATTAACTATTATACATATGATGTCTTATATGTTTGGAGGAGAGATAGGATCAATTAGTCTGTATTGTATTCTAGAGTGATGCATGTGACATAGGTATCGTATACCAAGTAATGAATTTTGATTCCTAATCGAGATAGATGACAAATCAGTAACTAGGACGCGAAAATACTAGGATAAAGGCACAAAAATCATCAGAGGATCGCAATGCGCTGCGGAGGGTATTCTAGTCTTGGATGATGTAAGTGCTATATTAGACAGATTGCTACCCATACTGGTATCCTGCTGGAAGAGCAGCCTGGTTATTGTCGTTCAGTGGTCTGAGAAATTTGCACTCCTCACAGTTGCAGAGTTCGTGAATGGCTGATAGGTCCGCTCAGTGAGTGTGTGAGTCTGTACTGGTTCCTAACATAGACTGTGGGTCGCAGCAAAAGTATTCATACACACCAGAGAGCACACTCGATGTGTGTCATTTTCTAAATATTCCAGCCACAAGACTAGAATAAGAGCCTAGCCTTCATTGGATGCAACATTCGTGTCGTCGCAATAGTTATGCAACAGCAATGTAGCTATTGCCCATGATAGTATGTGAACGTGTTAAGAAGTCCATGTGATTACTCCATAGCAGAATACTCTATTCAGTTTAGAATAGAATTTTTGTAGCGCAGATCTCGAATAATGACACAAACTGAAAAGTGGCAGGCACTGAAGTCGTCCTTCATCTGATAAGGTGGTAGATTCACTGGTTAGCTGCAATGACAGGCTGTTATGTGCTGGAGTGTGGGGGACTCGTTGCACTGGTTGCTTATGCGTTGGTGCACATGGTGTAACAGTAAACAAAAGATTGCGCACATAATGCTTATGATGTTGAATCCATCGCCAAAGTTAATTTTAGGTGCGCATATGATCATCTAGCACATCTCTCTTCGCACTGCATGCGTTGCCTTGCATGGTGTACAGCCCTTCTTAACTTCTTGTGCGAAACAACTGTACGTGTCGCTGTCTGTCGTCTACAAGCGTAGGATGTTGACTCCTACATGAGACTATTTGAGAGAACTGTGTTTGCTGAATGCAGAAGCGCGCCAGAATCTATGGTGTGTGCTCCAGTATGTACGTCATAGTCAGCAAGAGCCTCTCTATTGTGTCTGCACACTTTTACTCTGTGATGATGCTTAGGATTCTCCCAGTCCGTCGAGCTGGAGAGTGGTCTATAGATCGTGTCCATGACCGGTGTTATGCTTTTTGGAGTCATCGCTATTCACATCTAAAATGAGTTAGCTGGATCTTCCGCTAGTAGGGCTGGGCCTACCGCGCAAGTTAGTGAACATGGTGGAGATGTCATTGTGTTCTGTATGTTGGCTTAATAGCGTATGGAGACTCGATGTGCCGCAGTTCTGACTTTCGAGAATTATGGGATCGATGCTATTGAGACAGCTGCACTCTGTGAGATGTTCCAAACTTGGGCTTGTATTTGTGTAGTGATGAGACTTGGACCCTAGCACAGGAGACTGCACTTTGTTTGCCATCCCCGTAATCGCGGCTATCCTGAGGTCGGTGGTGTGAGGTTTCTTGGTTTGCTGACTAGTTCGATGTATTTGATCTGATGTCTTCTGACGTATCGTGTCATTCTAAGAAACATTAATCCTCCGCCGCATGCTAAAGTGCCTGCTGTGCTCACAAAGTAGCACGTGCCTGAATTGCTGTGTCAGAAGCCTATGTAGATGTCATGATTCGATACTGAGCGTGAAGTGAACTTGTGAACTGACTGCTGCCTAGACCATAGTCTGCCATCGGTGCCATGTAAGCTGACGAGATTATTAAATTGCGAATTCCACGTGCTCGATAGTTAGCCGACGTGCAAGAGAAGATTGTAAGGCTGCCGTTGAGGCAGGAGGACCGGGGCGGAGCTGATGCTGCGACGCATGCAAGGCGAGGGGAAATATGACAGACGAGCCTTCCGTTGCGGGAACGGCGGATACAGGATCGTCTCGAATCTAGGACTATCGAGACCGATCTTAGTCAGTGCTCGGGACAGTGCCTTAGACATTTATCCATTCCGCCAAATATAAACTGGTTAGCTCTCTCTAGAATTTCTGACGATCGACAAGGTGTGATCTATAGTATATTAGTTCTACGAGCATACCGGTGATGAGTGGTTAAATCTGCCAGCCCTATCGATCGTTAAGGGGGCCAGGCAGGATGTCGGCTCATGGAGGCACAAGTGTATAATTCGCTACGCATGATCTAAGCCTATGAGGAAAGCAATTAGTGATATGAGCAGCCATCCCAACGGCTTCCTGCTTTATTATCGTGTGGTGGTGGCGAGAGCAAGGAAAAGTCTAGCTTGCAATCTGCTTTAGCAGAGCACGCATCGTGCCTCATGGAAGTGCTGTGAGAGATATGTGCTGATACTTCGATAAGGATGGTGATAGTTCTCGTTAAATTGCAGTTTAAACTATCTGATGAGCAGCTTTATAAGAATGTAGAATCGCAGCGGCTACAGACTTTTGAGTAGTTTTTTCCTGTTAAAGTTACAACCTTGAGCACTGGTACAGGCAGTACTAAACCTCAGAGTCTCTATGAATTAATACTATTCGCTATCGTTATGACGCTAACGCGTGTAGTCGTTGAAGAAAGAATAAGGCTGTAGTGCAGAGCACAGTTGCTGGTCCACCTATGGAGGTACCTTCGCAGTTTGTGGAAGTCTGGACTGTAAGAACGTCCATGACATCTACTATTGGCGCGTATAGTAGTTCTTATGTGAATGATGCCCCAGCTGGACTAGGATGCCATGGGTACTATAGTGATCGGCTCAATGTACTCTATGCTGTGGATATGCAACACATCAGACAGTCTATCCATTCCTTGCTAGAAGCAGACTTGTTGTAGTGCACAGGCTGCAGGACATGTGCATTCCCAATGGTGAGCCATTAGAGACCACAGGAGCGTGTGTTATGAGAGCTCGGCCTATGGACTCGCTAGCCTCTTAGAGGTATGTCCATGATGTCGGTAGAGCATCAACTGTATGGTACTGAGTGTGAACTGTGACAGAGAGTCACCATGTGGAGGTTGATCGAGGTGATCACTATGCTGCTTTGGCACACCTCTTTTAATGCATAGCTTCACCGTGGCAGCATATACATCTCGCAGGAGTCGGACTATAGGTTATAGGCAAAAGATGCAAGATGAATGACACATACTGCATCTTTCAGGCATCGTGGTGGTGATTCGATGTTCTATGCGAGCAGTGTGCAAGAGGGACCATGGCCAGTGATTAACCCATGGTACATGTTCAGTGAGATAGTGAACGGTGACTCAGCTGAAGGATCCGCAGAGCCAGTCTGAGAGGATCATAGAGAACAATCAAGGGCAACAAGTTCACAACAGGCGCTCAAGATCATAGTCCTAGTATCGAGCTAAGTGCTCGATATCATTCAGGCTAGTCATTGGCTTTGGGAGTGTCAAACGGTCTAGTATATGGAGTGAAAGTGTGAGTATGTTTCTATGTAAGACGTCGACAAGTCCCACGAAACCTTGTGACCATGACGAGAAGGTGCGACTAGGATGCTACCAAATGTGGAAATCGGGGCTCGGTAAGTGTAACAGCTGTACGGCGAGCGTACTTGCAGTGTGAACATACAGTCGAGATAGGATCATGCTGGCGTGACGGAGGAGAACACCCCTCGTACTCAGGAGGTGTGTGCCGAAGACAGGACTGTGTTAGCTATTTGGGTCGTCTGTAGGTGGCCTGGGAAGAATTAAGGTAGCAGTAGACTGTTAGCAGCGTTGTTGGTACTTGCAGCAAGGCTGTTCAAAACATAAAGTACCCAGTAAGAGAAAAATCTCAGTGTAAAAGTATTACGAGATTCTTTGGATAGGACGAGAAGACAGAGCTTGTGTTGGACGTCCTGTTAATTCTGCACAGACGTGATTTCAATCTAATAATGACCAGCGACTGTCTTGTGAAAGGCAAAACAAAGGCAATTTTGTGCAGGGGATTTTTAGGTTTCTGAGGAGAAATCGGTCTAGATCGAAATAGGAAATTGATGCAGCAAAGCTCCACAACGGAGTGCTAGGGTGGACTGGGAGCGGATGTACATTCGTGTCTAGAAAGGAAAGTTCTTGTCACTAGTGAGATAGAATAGGAACCTGATGAAAGCGGCGCAACCATTCCATTGTTTTAGGCGCAATTCCCATCTGCTTTGGAGATTGTCTGTTCAGGAGCCATATCATCACATGTGGTGTTAGAGCATAGCGATCGCTGTTACTCCTCGCATGGACAGCTCCACATGGGCCTATCGACATGTGGCGTACGCATTTGGTTGTACATTGTGATGTTAGATTCAAGTAGAGCTGCGACTATGTTTTTTTCCATCGCAGTTTTTTATGGAAGAGTGTAGTCTAGACTCTTGCGACTCCTGCTATTACCGAACAGCAGATGTACAGATGCCATAAAGGGGGCCATGTTATTATGACAGTTTGTGAGTTTGATACAGTTACCTATTAGTGACTACAGGCAATGATCTAGTGCACATGGCAGGGATAGCTTGAACATGGAGGTTGATTAAAAAGAAAACGAAACCTGTGATAACTCACGTTCCTAGTGAGTCATGCAGAGTGGCATTTAGCCAGCGGTTTTTCTGGTTGCTTAGACAAGTTGTATGACGTCCCAGGCTGAGAACAACAAAAATCGTGCGTGCGTACTGCAGGATCGCAAAATGTTCCTGCTGTCCATCACTCTGTCTTGGATAGCTAAAGGAAAAATGTGTAGAGATAAGAACGGGATGGAGACGCCCGAGGGCGTGCGCTGGATCAGAGGATTTACGCTGAGGCGTTAGCATAGGGGGAGCGGTGAATTTCGCGAAGTCAGGTTGTGTGTGTTTTTACTTGCTTGGCGAATAGCAAGAAGCATTAGTGCATTTCCTCTAACATGCGAAAACACTATTGGTATGAATGGCACTTTAAGGTCATGGTGTGAAAAACATAGAGCAATCCAACGGCCATACTAGGGAAAGACTAGTGAGTTTAGACAGCAATAATACACCAGATATGAGCTTCTTACCTCGTATCCGAAAACGTCTAGTGAGAGTAAGACCAATTTCTTTGTATGGCATCTATAGGCAACATAGAGGCTTCCTCTTTAAATTTCATATAGGTGCGCTGAAGAAAATGAAATGGGGAAGCCCCATAGGATTGGGCTATGCGGCCACAAAGAGATAGTAGTATGTATTCTCTAGATCCAGTTGTCAAGACATAAGGGCCATTAGCATGCTTACACAAGGGCCAGTTAATGAACATTGAAAGACGTTATTACGCTAGAGTATTCTGGACTGATTCTTGTTGTAGTCGCTAGTGTCCAGTGAAACAGATCAACACGTCAGTATGCTGCCGCATGTTATGTATCAGATTTGCATTTAATGAACTGCAGCTCTGGTAAGGTCTTGTCTTGATATTGTATGCGTTCGCTGCAAGGTCACGCCTGAAGAAAAGAAATGGTTATGCTGGTGATGGATCACAGCTCATTAGACGCAGGAACAGGGTATTTTTGCCTCGAGTGTTTTGGTCAGCATCACTGGACTAAGTCATTCGCATTGTTCTACTTGAAACACAGTCTGATCGAGTCATTGGCTCTCTTACTGCGAGACGCCTGTCGTGTCTCAAGTTGCTAGGGAAAGTGAACTGGCAGAATGCTTGGATGATAATGCAGTGCATTATAGATAATTGTCTATGAAAGAATTGCATGAGAAAGAATCGAGTCTTTCATGTTAGGATTCAAATAATCTATGATGTATGTTTTAGACATATGGAGAATAGCGGAAATCTGGATGGCCTTGATGATCCCCTTCAAGCCGCGAGTAGTTCTGTTCATACGCGAGAAGAATGAGTTCTGGAGTAGTGCTATGTACATAGTAAAAGTAAATGGATATATACCACCATAAACTATATCACACTTGCTTATTTAATGATCCCGGTTATATGTAAAAACGGTAGAGCCTGCGCGTAGCGTTCATCATGGGCAAGGTCCTTCCATTCCCTGGTCCTCTCTTCTAATGGGACCTCAGTTTTTCCTCCGGCCTGAGCAGGTAGTTGCAGGTGCCCTGTTCATTCCGCGCCACGGTATTGGCCTGCCGGGCATCTCCGTGCATATAGTGACGATGGTCTCACAGGTAGACGAGTGATGCATGTACGATTCAATTTATGTGGACGGGACATAGCCCGAGAGGATTCTGCAGTGTTGCTGGCCAAGTCTTGTGCACGTGGTGTTAATTCCCCGATGCGTGTATTGAGGAATTCTCGAGGTGTAAAAGAAGGAGTGCAGGCCTTGCATGAATCTGCTGAGAACGAAAGTAGACCACGGCTTGCTAGTGGGCCCCCTTGTTTCTCACTCTGCTTGGACCCTATGGCAAACTCAAAACTGGACTGAATAACCTTAACGACTGACGCCTATGGTTGGCCACGTGCGTGTACTCGGGCTATGTGCAGAGGGCGTTTGTTGTAAGTGAGATTTCTGTCAATCTCGAAGAAAGGCCGCGTTATTGCAGTAAAACATATGCAAATCCCACGCACGCTCCCAAGTGTGGTGCCGATGACTAGGTGCTGTATGACGTGTTTTCTGGATCTTAGCATAAAATGAACGATATACCTAGCTGTCTTTAGCTGGAAACAGATGCGTTTGTGGTTGTGCGCTAAGATACAGATCATAATGAGAAGGTGATCTTTTCAGACTACTTTGTTTCCTCGGTATCTCTGATACACTCACGCTCTTACGCTATCACAACAAGATATCGGACTGACCTCAATCGTATCAGTTTGCTCGAGTCCGCGTCATGTTCCCCGCTGATCTGTGAATGGTAATATACTAAATGTAGAACTCCACAATCCATGATGTGGCAGAACTTGAGTATAATAAATGTGATGGGATAGGGATGTGTGCCAGACAAGTGTTTGGAAAGTCTGTGTCTTAGATATTAGAACCGAAGATGCGCGGCGATCTCATACATTCACAATGCGTATTTATGTTAAATCATTTACATGCACAATACTCGCTATGAATCGCGATTTCAAATCATTAGCAGTTCGCTGGGAATAGCTATCAGGCGTATGATACTATACCTGCCAAATCAGTTATGTTATCTCTTTAGATCAGCGTCAAGGCATCTGGATAACGAGCTGCTGAGCACAGGCAGACATGCTGGCTAGAAGGCTTGGAGAACAACAGAGAGTATGCACATTGATATATCTGATGTTGACAGGAGACATGAAGATACGAGATAATATTCTCAATAGGAGGCAAGTTTTTTCCGGGTTTAGAAATATGGGTCATGTCTCCTCTATACATATGTATCACACTAGAATCACTAGTGTTGTAGTGGATGCGATAGATCTGAGTAGAATATGCCTGTATTCTATCTGAAATTTGACCCCTGGGAGAAGTACGATGCAGAAGTGCAGCTTACTCGCATAGACTGACATAGTGGATGGAGACATCTGTGGCTGTCTCGCGCTAACTAGTTGTGACTCTAAAGACATGAATCCACATAGTGATGTGAAGTGTTCTGATTACGGATATGTGAATGTGAACTATATGGTCAATCACAGTTTCTTGTAAGCGGACATTGGCTCGCTATCAATTGGCTACTTCGTAGCTTGCTGGCGTGTGTCGTCTCTCTACTGCATCTAGTAATGGCTGTCTGTTCGTACATTTGCGTACTTAGTAAGTCATTTGAAGAACGTGCCAAAGTTCATGAGACAAGAATAAACGCATGCCTTAGTGCAACAAGACAGCTTAGGCTTTCGTGCGCCGTGAACCGTTATAGAAAAAAAAAAACACGTAATCTGATTTGTATACGGTATAGGAGTCCGCAAGGTGATTGTACTTCGTAAACACAATGAATCGCTAATAGTTCTGCATGAGAAATAAAAACGCAGTGTGGGAACGCATTCTAACCTAACTAGTGTCCTGTGATAGGAATAGAAGTATGTGCAAGAATCCATATTGGGAGTTGTGCTTCAAGGTTCACTGCGTCGCATCTTGACGACTGAGGTAATGGTTAGGGCTAAGTAAGACGGAGAATGCCTGTACCAAGGGACTGTTCCAGATTCAGCCTCTGCTAGAACATTGATACATACTACTTAGCTCAGTCTCAGACGTATCTGTTATGTATTTCGTATAATAAAGATATTTTTGGACCTTTAAATTTCAACCTGTGGTGAACTATATAAATGGTTGATTGGTTTGTCTTGTTGGTTGCAATTTACTTGTATATTGTGTGAATCGCTGTATACAGCATGTAAAACTCAATGAACAAAAGTGTAGTGCGCCAAAGTCAAAAAAACACGTATCTGTTATGTATTCGTGGCACTATTTTCATTTGATACATACCTTATGACTGTGTGTTTTGTTGGGCACCATTGTCAAGTCAGACGAGACGCAGTTAGGTCTGTGAATATGTTGAATTGCATATTCTTGTGTAATGACTCAGATGCGTTTGTGAAGGTGCAAGACGTGTCTCTGGGAATCCTATGAAAGCGCAACAAAGCTGTATCTGCTTGCTGCCCAAAGTTTAAAATGGGTAAGCCAAGTATCTTTATGTAGTTAGTAGTGGAACATACATTGATCACTGTTAATTGGGCACTTTCACGTTTTTGCAACCTTCGAATGTTTGCGTGCACTGCACGTAAATATTGCTGGATTGCTAAATATTAGTGTATGCTACGGTCTGAGAGTATTGATAGGAGTACTCATTGATGGTGCAGGAACATGGCCAACCACTATTAATATTCTGAAAAGCGGAACACCTATCTGAATAGTGTTTTAGTAAGGAAGCAATAAATGTCGGAGTTCTTGCAGGAACAGCTCCAGTAGCAAGATACTGAAGACTCCTGCAGGCTTTCAGACCATAGAAAATTGAGTACGTGTTTATCGTCATTTATCACGGTCTCAGGCACGGGCCTATCAAGACGTATCACCGAGAAGAATATTTCAATTAGAAAGAGGAACAGTGTTAACGCAATTGAGACGCCTAGCTTGTCAAGTCGATAACTGCGCTGTAATATCTAAGGGGGTCGGTTGGGTGAGATCTTTACCAGTAGTCGAGTTATAGTACATCCCTAAAAAAAGCAGTTTTTAAATAACTTTAAAATTTCAGTGAGAAACTGTGGGGTTGGGAAAAACCTTTAATTAATTTGTTTTTACACTAAATTTTTTTAAATTTACTTTTAAAACCCTAGTTTTTGGGGCACCCTGTGCTAACTGAATGCTGGTCCCATGGCCGGACCAAGGGGTTTGGGGGTTATGGGGGGGCATTAAGGGGGCCTTTTTTTTGGAAAGGGGGGTTGGGGGCCTGTGGGGCCCTTTTTTTAAATTTTTTGATTTGGAAGGGTTATGCAAAGGGGTTTAAAAGAAGGGTTTCAGGGCGAATTATTTTTATATGTCTTTTAGGGAAAATTTTAAAGGGTTTTCCGGGCCCTGCTGTGCTGGGCGTTTTAATTCCTTAGGGTTCCATTTTGGGCCTATTTCCCACTGCCAGGGTTTTTGGGTTTTCTGCTTTCAAAATTAAAATTTTGGTTATTGTATAGCTTTATGTCAAATTTCATTGTTTGAGTATTTGTTTTTCCCTTTCCCCCCTCCCATCCCTTCTCTTCCCCCCCCCCTAACCCCCCCCTTATCCAACCCCCCTTTTTTTTTCTTCTCTTCTTCTTTCTCCTTTTTTCCCTTCTTCTTCTCTACAAAAAATAGTGAAGATTCTTTCCTGGGGTGCCCTTTGAAGCGGCTTCCCGATTGGAAAACCAGCTGAAGGGGCCTCCCAATTGAGGATTTTTTTCTGTGGGGGCTCCCCTCTTCGGGGGGATGTTCTTCCGGGCCGCGTTTTACCTTTTTTGTTTTAAAATCTCATCCGGCCCTTTTTTGGCCTTGGTAATTTTAATAATGTTTAAAATGTTGGGGCATTTTTTTTGATAAAATTTTTGATTATGTTTTTTTGTTTAAGGGATGTAAGGGTTTGGGGGGCTTCCCCCCCCCTCCTTTTGTGTTTTCTGGGGGACCTTTCCGATTTGGGGTCAAACTTGGGACCTTTTTTATTTTGCCCGAGCCTGGTTTTCTGGGGGGGATTAATTAAAAATGGCTAAGAAATTTTATCGCTTAAATTAAAGGGGTTTAATTCAGCGATTAAACGGGGTCTCCCGAGCCCATGAACTATGTCATTTGGGGCAAGAAAAGCGATTTTTTTCAGGAGACGGCTTTTAAACCAAAAAAGGGAAATTTTTCCTTTTGTGAAGCATCTCTACCGGGAATTTTATTTTATATGTGGGTTCACAAACCAGGAAAAAAAGGGGGTGGGGTGGAAAAAATTTTGTTCTCCCGGGAAACTGCCCCCCAAACCAAGTTTTTAAAATTCTATCTTAGATGGGAAATGGGATATTTTTAAAATTTTTTCACGGGTTTTGTGGGGGGTCCCTCTATTTGTTTCCCTTTTCAATCTGTATGCCCCCCCAAACCCCTGAAAATGAAATTTTCTAGGCGGGGGTTCCCTTAAGGTTTCCCGGTTGGGTTAAACCCGCCAAAGCTTTTAAATGGGGGTGACTTCAATTTTTCTCCTTTTCGGGGGCCCCTATGGTTGGCTTTCAAATAGGACCCTTTCCCCCCTTCGCTCTCCCGGCTGGGCTCTCCAAATGAATTCCGTAGGGGTAGTTCGGAAAAAACAGGCCATTCGTTTTTGGAGGGTGCAGCAAACCGGGTGAAAAGGCCTTCTTTTTTACCCAAAGCCTAAAGGTTCGCATTCTGCTTTGTTCTTTTTTGGGTAAATCCCGCTTTTTTGGTCCCGTTTATTGGTTTTGAGGTGGGCCCAAAATTTTGTGGTAAAAACCATTTCCCAGTCACTTTAAATTTGGGGTTGGGAACTTTTTTAATGCCGCCCGAAAGCCAATGGGGGCCCAAATTTAAAGTTTGTTTAAGGCCCGGGCCGGAAAATTTAGGGAAAAAATTTTCGAAGTGGGAACCCGGGGCTTCCA